>CANYBF010858759.1:0-15666 GCA_948192965.1 Dalechampia spathulata
AAAATCATAAAAAGTGATGGATTTACTAACCTCTCGTAGATTCTCCTTAGATCCAAGTGTAAGGGAAGAAAGAATAGCCCGATTCCAAGTTTTAGGGAATAAAATCGCTTAAGTCTAAGTGATTTTGTGGATTTTTTTTAACCCTAATGGCTTAGAATTATCAAAATTAGGTTAAGAAGAATTAATCCCATTTTTAGTCTCTTGACGGCTAAGAAATCCCGTAGGTCAAAAGTCCGAAACCCTAAAAGTGCCAACCTCCCGCGCAGAATGGAGTTCCAAAGCTTTTAAAAAATCTACCCTAGAGACATATGCGATCGCATATCCTAACATATGCGGCGTGTCACAAACATACGCGATCGCGTATGTTTGTACATATGCGGTGGGTCCAGAAACATATGCGGTGTGTCACAAACATACGCGATCGTGTATGTTTGTACATATGCGGCGGGTGACACCCCCAAAATGGGCCAGAATTGGCCCAGAACGGCTTGGAATGATCCGAATCAACCCGGAGTGGCCCAAGACCAACCCGAAATGGTCCTGAATCATCCCGGATTCGATCCGAGTCAAGACGGTCCAAAATTAGGGTGCGACACTAGGGCCAAAAGTAATCTTACTATGACAAGCTTTGTTACAGAAGAGAAAACTTCATGGAAGTCAATTCCAGGTATTTGCTTGTACCCTTTTGCTACTAATCTGGCCTTGTAGCATGAGACTAAGCCATATGTGTTGTATTTTATGCGGTAAATCCATTTAGACTCTATAGGATCTTTGTTTGCTAGTAAGCTTGTGAGTTCCCATGTATCATTCATATCTAACACCTGTAATTCATCCTGCATAGCTTGCTTCTAATGATCATATTTAATAGCTTCTGCATAGTTCTTTGGTTCATGTATAGTGTCAATAGATGCCATGAAATGGATATATTCTGGTGTGAAAAGTGGTGATTGTGTAAAAGGTGATAGTATTGTGTTAGCAACAAAGTCTTCTAGCCAGGAAGGTTCATTTTTTCCCTTGATACTTCTACGTAGAATTGGTTGGTTACTACCATCTGTAATAATTGTATCTGTAATGGGTAATGGTGGTTCTAAAACATGTTCAAGAATGGGGTATGGTATGGGAACGATGTTTGAATTTTGAATATCTTGACTGTGGGGAAAAAACTCTTCTTTGAATTCAACATCCTTTGAAATAATGAGATATTGATTATCTGAGGAGTAAAGTTTATAGGCCTTGTATCCATTAGCTAATCCTAGGAAAATACACTTGGACGTATGGGATTGGAATTTGGTTTTACTAGGGCTAACATTGCTAGAATAACATAAACACCCAAAAACATTGTATCTGCTATAATCTGGCTTGGCATTGTGTAATTTTTCAAAATGGGTAGACCAGTCTAAGATTATAGAGGGTAATATGGTTATAATATGTGTAGCATATAAAATGGCTTCACTCTAAAATTTTATAGGTAGATTTAACTGAAACATGAGTGCTCTAGTGACTTGTAACAAATGCCTATGCTTCCTTTCTACAATGCCATTTTACTATGGAGTGTATGTACAACTGTGTTAATGAATAATACCTTTTGATGCAAAAAATTTAAGAACATGATTGGTTCTGAAACTCAGTGCCATTATCTAGCCTAATTTTTTTAACCCTCTTTGATAGTTCATTTTCTATCATAAGTATGAAATTTCAAAAGGTCTGGTTGACATTGAATTTATCTCTTAACATGTAGGTCCATATGGCATGACTATAATCATCAATAATAGTTAAAAAATATGCTGCTCCCATTATGGAAGTGGTGGCATAGGATCCTTAAAGATCAATGTGTAGTAATTCAAGGGAAGTACTTATTTGAACTGTGGCTTTATGAAATGGTTGCTTGTTTGTTTTGAGAATTGACATACATCACATGTTTTGGGAAAGAAATTTTTTGAGAAATGAATTTCATTAATATGGCTCATTTTTTCTTTTGAAATATGGTTGAGTCTCATGTGCCATAAATAAGTCTCATTACAAATAGCATAAACTTTATTACATGCGTCTTTTATAGTATTAGTATCTAGAATATATAAACCTTCATGGAGACTCCCTTGTATTATGTGGTCATGGGTGGTACGGTCCTACAGAAAACATTTGCTAGAACTAAAAATGGCTTCTATGTTATTGTGTTGGGTAAGTTTGCTGACAAAGATGAGGTTATGATGAAAATATGGCACACATAGGGCGTCTTTAAAGGTGAGATTATGGTTGAGATTGATATCTCCTATATGTGATATGTTTTGTAATTTTCCATCAAGAAAGTATACTTTACTTTGCATGGGTTTTTGTGTTGTGATAGATGATATGTTGTTAGATATATAGGAAGTGGCACTTGTGTCTACAATCCATTTACCAAATTTATATGCAGAAGTATTATAAGATTTGGAATGCATACCTGCTTGATCAATGCAACCTGCAGTTTTTTTATTTCCATAATCCTGTATATACTTTTGAACTTCTTGTTGCACTAGGCTATCGATATCAACATTTAGAGGATTGTCATAGACTGAATTTGCCTTCTCCTTTTTCTTCTTCATATCTCCAAACCATTTTGGATATCCCATGATCTTAAAGCATGTTTCCTTGGTGGGCCCAGTCATATTATAATGAGTACATTTTAGCTTTTCTTTCTCTTTTCGATCAAGTATGCATTTATTTGCAAATTTTGTAAACTACTTCTATTGAGTGACTGCCATGATCTGAGTTATGCTCTATCCATTCTGAACCTCTCTCCGTTTTTCAACACTGAGTATCATAGCATAAGCTTTATTTATACTAGGAAACGAATCTATAAGCAGCAATTGATTTTTCATATTATCTACGCTTCATTTAGCCCTATCAGGAATTGCATCAATTTATCACTATCCTTATATTCTAATAACAAGGATTTTTTTATTGTAGCTACTGTGAGCGTTGGTTTTTACCGGAGCCCAGAGTGAGGCTTGCAAGGCTTACAGATCGAGGACTGCACTTGGAGCGAAAGCGCAGTCCTCCCAAGACACTACTTCCAATCATACCAAGTTTAAGCAATCTCTAAGGTTGACCCTATGAAGTACTTGTATGCAGCTCCTTCATTGGTAGGGAAACTCTCCAGGTGGCTAATCCTGTTATCAGAGTTTGATGTGTAGTACATCATAACAAAGGTAATCAAAGGTAGAGCAATTACTGAATTCTTTGCATCTAGGCCGATGGATAACTCTGAGACCTTTGAACTGGACTTCCCAGATGAGCACTTAGGGTAGTTGATGTCTAGAAATGGCAACTACATTTTGACTGTGCAATCAACAAAAGAGGTGCAGGTATAGGAATTGTACTAATCATTCCTTAAGGCAAACTCATCATGCTTTCAAAGCAGTTGAGTTTTTCAGTCACCAATAATATGGCTTAGTATGAAGCATGTCT
The DNA here is from genome assembly GCA_948192965.1 of Dalechampia spathulata. Classification (NCBI taxonomy): domain Eukaryota; kingdom Viridiplantae; phylum Streptophyta; class Magnoliopsida; order Malpighiales; family Euphorbiaceae; genus Dalechampia; species Dalechampia spathulata. The sequence goes on from CANYBF010858759.1 coordinate 3,448, forward strand.
GTTTGGGCTAGAAGCATTACTAATGATTGTTGCCCAAGATATACAAATATTTGGTGATTTGATGCTTGTCATTCACCAATCCATGGCAGAGTGGGAAGTCAAATAAGAAAGGCTCAAGCCTTATGCTGAATACATGAAGCTCATGGTTTGCAATTTCAACTCCTGCTAATTTATTCACATGTCACGTGAGGAGAATCAGATGGTTGATGCCTTGTCCACACTGGCTTCAGTCTGTCAGTGACTGCAAAGTCAAGTTCAACCTGTATTCATCGAGCAGTCAAGGATTCCTTACTATGAGGGGGAATGGGTTATGACACTAGATCAACTAGATGATATCCCATAGTAGGTAGACATCATGAACTTTATGAAGACTGGTACTTATCCAAAAGAAGCCAACAGAACCGATAAGCTAGTGCTGCGCAGACTACGAGCCAACTTTACTTGGCATCACGGTGTTCTCTATAGAAGAACAGTAGAAGGTCTACAACTTTGGTGCATATCGGGGAAGGAAATTGAATCAATCATGGAAACGATACACGCTGGTGCATGCGAACCACACATGAACGGATTCATGTTTTACAGGAAAATCCTATGCCAAGGATATTTCTGGCTCACCATGGAGATAGACTACATATAGTTTATGTAGAGATGCCATGAATGCCAAATTCATGGAGATCTGAGTCACCTACCATCAGTCGAATTGTAGAATTTTACAATGCCTTGGCCATTTTCAGCTTGGGGAATGGACATCATGGGTGAGATACATCCTAACGCTTCTAATGGACATCAGTATATACTGGTAGCCATTGACTACTTCTCTAAATGGGTGGAGGCAGAATCCTACAACAAACTTGGGGTAAAGCAAGTTGCCAAGTTTATAGAGAAAAATCTCATATGCCGATATGGGGTACCTTATCACTTGGTGTTAGATAATGGAGTGCAGTTACAAGGCCAAGTTACTGACTTACTAATAAAATGATCAAGCGCATCTTAGCCAAGATAGTGAGAACTTACAAGGACTGGCACAAAAAGCTACCATTTGCTTTATGGGGTTACAAAACCACTGTAAGGAGTCCTATGGGTGCTACCCCCTATTCTCTTGTTTACGGGACAAAAGTCGTATTGCCAATTGAAGTGGAGTTGAAATCACTTCATACCATCCTAGAATCTTAATTGCTAGAAACTAAGTGGAAAATGGGCTAGATACGAACAACTGGTTACTATTGATGAGAAGTGGCTGAAGGCTCTCTATCATTTATAGCTTTTACAAGAAGCGCATGGTAAATGCATTCAATAGAAAAGTCAAGCCTGTTGCCATATAGGAAGGTGATTTAATTCTAAAGCAAGTCAGACTAGCTATCCGTGACCCTCATGGAAAATTCAGACCTAACTGGGAAGGCACATTCCTAGTTAAAAAGATCCTCTCCAAAGGCACTGTTCATATCTTGAATTTGGAAGGCAATGAATTCTCAGAGCCTGTCAACCTTGATCGACTGAAGAAGTATTTTGTCTAGAGCAAAGGGCAAAAGAAAAAGCAAAATAAAAGTAAATACCCTAGTAAGCTGAGAACCTGCATAAGTGGTTCCCGCAAAAGTTAAGGCAAAAAGAAAAATACTAGCTTGATGAGTTAAAAATCCACTTGGATGACTCATGCAAAAGTTAGAGCTCTTAAAAACAAAAGGAGAGCATTAAAATAGTTTATCAGAAAATCTCACACGAGACTAGTCAACAACAGAGGTTAAGTCTGACGCACATCCAGAACTTCTGTGTTGGTCTTAACATTGTTCTTGCAAATGTTTTAATTTCATTAATGTAAATGGAACACATGTTCATAAACTTAGCCATAAGTAATACAAATCTTAAACATAAAGCACTATCTTTCTTTATTACATGCCATATTATTGCGTAATAATGTCTCGTAGTACAGGATTCAGGTATGGTGCAACACCCATAGCTTATACTCAACATCTGTGGCAGGTCCAGCTCCAGGAATCTCTACCAGCACTATCCGACAACGAGGCCAAGTCCTCTCCACACGTTCCGTAAAGCAAGGAACCGGCCTTCCTCCCTTAAACTTTATCAGTCGAGGTATAGTCTGCCGATGGCCATACTGATGACAGATTCTGGCAGGACTATAGTGCATACAATGCTTGAATCCTGGTAGTGGGATACAATCTATATAGGTCATCATAGTCACATGTTGTATATGCCACCAAGGACACCTCCACCTGATCTCGCTCTCAGGTCAGGTCCCCATCCACTCGATCCAGCCTTGGAAAGGCGACTCAGGCAAAAGTTAGAACGACTCACTGAGCTGAAACCCCAAGCAAACAGTTCAGGCAAAAGTTAGGGTCTGAAGCAAAAGTCAAAAGCTTGATGAGTCAAAGGTCTTATGAAAGGCAACTCATGCAAAAATTAGAGCAAAATATAATCTTTCTAAGTTGAAAACCTACAAAGGCAACTTAGAGTTCTTACCTGCAACAGAAGCAAACTACCACTGAAGTGCTCAGACTGTCCTCGCTTGACTTTATCTAACTCGAGGATCATCTCTACCATGATCATCGGAAAAGGAGTCTGACCCTCCACCATCTGGTCTACAACAGGCCCGATCAGTAAATCTCCATGATCGGATGGATCGACAAACAAGAATTGTGCCAGCAACCCAAATCCAACTACCCTTAGCCGTGATAGGTCTTCCACAGATTTTTGGCCACATAGCCAAAAAAATAGTAGCAAGATCTATATGGCTATCTGCAGTTGAAAAAGGCCTCATCTCAATCGGGCTGGTATCGAAAGCCCTAATCAGATGTGGGAATGCCTCTCTGATAGGCACCGGTACTGTCAACATTGCCGTCATGCTATAGGAAACTCCGAGGATAGCAATAAACTCCTCATATAGCGGGTACAGTTCAACATATCCAAACCAGAAAACATGGGTCACTGGATCCTAGAATTACACAGCAAATTGCAAGAAGGCATTATTGATTGAGACTTGTTAAAAGGTCCTCAAGTATTGGAGTCTGATCTCTTCTAATCAACTCCACTCATCATTACCCCAACGATGAGAAAGGGCACGGAAAGCAGACAGTGATTGCTGAGTCATTTTGTATCTACTTTCTACATAGAAAAGCAAATGAATTATGTTTTAGTGGCAATAAAGCATAAGGCATGAGATATTTATAGCAGCAAACAACTTTAGATTCCACTAATAAATCCAAAAGATACATAGTTCAAGCTTTTGACTATTTTCAAAGCTAAACACCACAAACCTAGTGTATTAAGCCCATATGCCAGACTGTAACATAGTCTTATTATTCTAATATAGAAACTAAAGAGTTCTGACACCATGCATATGAGAATCAGATGTCATATCTTTTCTAAGCATCATCTTCGCCGAAGTGGTCATCATCAGGACTGGGACTATCTGGAACCTTGATGTTGTAATGCTCCAGATGTGCTGTCAGCCTGGATAAAAGTAGGGTAATCCACTGGTGACTCAGACAGACGCTCTCGCCTAGGAATACCAATCAAACCAGTGATCACCTCTAAGTCCACATCAGTGTAGGATGCCCAGAACATCACACGTCGTAGGGCAGCAGGCTCAACATGGCTCTCTACTCCTAATTGCCAGTCAATCACGTGCTCTCCCAAATAGAAGAGTCTACCCTTAGGATTCTCCAATAGCATATGACGCTCATCCTTGCGTACTGAGCTAGTCAAATATTCCAGCCTTGGATACATATTGTTCCAGTTTAATGCTAATTAAATTATTCCTTCTCAAACCAATTCAATACAGTTTAATGCTAATTAAATTGTTCCTTCTTACCTAGTCCCAAGTCAAGTCATTGAGATACTCTCTCAACTCATCCATCATATAATTGAGCCTCCGAAGTGGTGTGCTCCACGCTTGTAGACGGGGAAAACCAAGCGGTACTCCTTATGGGATCTCAAGTTCTGGCAATAGTCCAAACTCATACACCAAGATCTATAAGTCAATGAGACTCAGATAGATGCTACAGTATCAGAATCAGCAAAAATTTTGCTTACCTCTATGACTTGCCAATAGCCGATGAAGCGGTCTCTGTACTGCCTATTACAAAAATCCAATCCTTGCATCAGATGAGCCAGACCGGCGCTGCCCCAATCAAATCTTCTAATGGCATCTAGATCGTAAAGGGCCCATAATACATATATACACTATTCCTATTGTCATTGAATAGAGTACATCCTAGCACATACAGCATGAAGCTACGGGTGTGGTGATCTATAAAGATAGTCTTGCCAAGTGTCTCTACCAACACGACTTCCTAGAGACAGTCATATGATATTCTGTGTCAACCTCTCACATTGGGAGACATGCCTAGTATGTCAAAAATAGTGCCATATAACCAACGCGGTGATGTTAGTCTGGCATCAAACTGAATGGGCAACTTAGTGCACTCCAGCCTAGTGATTCCAGCAAAAATACTTGGGGTGATAGCAATCTCACCCACAGGCAAGTGGAAAGTATGAGTCCAATCCATCCACCGATCGATCATCACAGTAATGATGAATCTATTACATCTCTTTTCTGCACCAATAAAGCAAGAGATATATGGAGCAAAGTAGCTATGGTATACTCTGACACGTATCTCCCGAAGGAGTTGGGAGTACTATTCACTAACCCCTCGAATGCTGCTAATCCTGACGACTATTTGCTCTCTCTGTAAATTATAAAATTTAGATTAGTTTTCAGACTGAATTACAGAATATAGACAGTATTTTAGAGGTACAAAGCTCTTCCCCTTAACCCTAAAATTATCCTATTCATGCCTATGAACCAAAAAGACACATAATCCCTCAAAAAATAGTCAAAAAATGCATGTTTTGGCCCATTTTCCACTGCTATTTGTGCCACACATAGCCTATGTATGGCGCACATAGTGCTATATGCACCACACATAGCGAGACCCATTTTAAAGAAAACTTGATTTTTGATGAAATGTCTTGGTAGTCATAAGTATACCTAAACTTAACGCTAGCCTAGCACCTAATTCAAGTCCAACAGTGGCCTAAATGTAATAAAAATGAGCTTAAACTCAATTTTCAAAAAAAACCAAAAAACTGAGTCAAAATGCAAAAAACTCACCTTCTCGAGAGGAGCTCAGAACTGATGGGAGTCTATGGCGAATGTCTTTGCAATTACATTGCTAAAACGAACCTTAAAGTAGCTATGACGGGTCGTATGCTCAATTAGAGCATAGCTCGGGATGGATTCCGGATCCCGGGGGGTCGGTTGCATCTTAATTCCAGCCATTTTTACAAAAATTCTAAAATTTTGGTTTGGGAATTGATAGAAATTTGGTTTTTGGAAGGGAAAACAAGTGATTTTTGAATTGAAACCTTGGTATTTAAAAATTTTCAATGGATGTGCGTAGCACATCGTGGAACACACATCGCACATAGCAAATTTTGCTAATGTGTGCCATATTTAAGGGAGCTTTGCTAATGTGCACCACCCTCTCACTAAAATGTACATGAAAAGTTAGGCCTCTGGTAAAAATTTTAGAATTTTTAGAGGTCATTTGCTCTATCAAACCTAATTTTCATGACCCGCATCATTTGAAAAATCCAAAAAATTAGTCAGAATGTAGCAAACTGATACTCAAAAATTTAGGTATTTTTCCTAGACCATTTCAATATCAATTTCACTGACAAATTATTTTTCCATGTTTAGCACAGACAGGGAATTGATCTAGCAGATGATTAAAAATAGTCAAACCTTTAACTTCTGGTGAAGCCGTTGACCAGATAGTATTGTATTCCGACAGAGGATCCCAAATGCAAACTTTGGAGATAAACAACACTTATTTGATGGTGTGAGAATAGATTTGGAGGTTGGTCACCCCCGACCTAGCAGACGCTCACCTCTGGTTCTGCAGTAACCACTCGATCCAGTAGAGATCGTAGAATCAGGCCTTTGATTCTCAAAACCTAGCCATAGGCATCTGAATACAGACTTCAAATGATTAAACTCACAAGAAAGCCATCGGTCTTACAGTGACCACCGGTCAGCTTTGATCGGATAGCGTGAACATCGAGCTCCCGTGACAGAATTGGGATTTTTACTTATCAAAACCGTTGACCAGAAAATGTCAAAGACCTAGTAGAGGATCCTAAATGCCATTTTGGAGATTTTTGACATTTATATGATGGCACGAGCACTGACCTAGCAGATGGTCACCTAGGTCCCATAGTTGACCACTTGATCTAGCAGAGATTATAGAACCAAGCCTTTGGTTCCCAAATCCTAGCAATAGGCATCTAGATGGTAATTACAGATGATTTCAAGCCTTGCAGGAAAGGCATCGATCTCGCAGAAGACCCCCAATCAACATTGATCACTTTAGTAGTAGATCAATATTGATCACCTTTAGCCCAAGCATCGGGCTCCCAGTTGCAGAATTGGGATGTAAGCCTCAACGCAAGCACTCTACAAGCCTCAACGTGATCACCCACAAGCCTCAATATGAGCATCAGGCCTTGATGCGAGCATCGATCAGGTGCCTTCCTTACTTTCTGTGAAAAGTCATGTTATGATCATATCTCATTTTGGCGACTTGCGCTTGTATCGCCTCAAAATGGTCCTGATCAGGGGTCAAACTATTGACCCTAACTTTTCACCCTTATGCAATCCCAGGTTTTATTGATACAGCTCGGTATCAATCCTCGATGTCGACCCCAATAGTGCATATATGCTTGTTTGGCTCTCTCTGAGTGTTCTGAATGTACAGAGCAATTATGGTGGCTCACCATTACGGGGCCTACCACCCTTGTCGGCCTTTTTCTGAATTCTCTATGCATACGGAACACATTTCATGTTGCCCACATGAAATAGAGCACATAGCATTATTTGCCAGAAAAATACATTTGGTGGGGCCCACTTGTTGGTGAGGCCCACATACAGGGCCTGCATGGTGGAGCCTACATAAGTAAAGCACACTAACAACGTCTCACAATGTCAAATAACACTTATTTGACATGAGAAATGCATTGCATTTTACCCGTACAAGCCGAAATGAACAAACAAAATGAATTTAGTGCATGGCACTATGCATGTACTATGCATGAAAAAAAGATGTTTGGTAGGGCCCACCTTCTGTACCAAATTCGGAATACTTTTCATTGCAAAACATCTTAATATGTCAAAATGATGCTTATTTGACATATGGTGCACATCCCATTTTTCCTGAGTGAGGCAAAATGAATAGGGGTAAAATGCTATATGTGTACCACATAGCACTATATACGTGTGCATATAACAAAAAAAGACGTTTGGTCGGGAGCCTTTTTGGGACCAAATCAGATGTATGCCACATTACATAATGTTTTAGCATACAAAATGATGCTTCTTGGGCATGGGGCGCACATCCCGATGCAACCACAATGGGCCCCACGTGACGGGTCAAAGGAAATGTGCTGTGTATATAGCACTATATGTGCGCCACACATAGCCTATGTGTACGTACATAGCCTAAAAATTTTTGAATTCTGGATTGAAAATTACATTTTTACCAAGCCCTAATTTCCCCTATAAATATAAGGTTAGGGGTTTGTGAAAAATCACTCCAGAATTTGCTAAAAATAGACCCAACTCTGCCAAAATCACTCCTCAAAATTAATTAAGCATTTAATTAATTAATCTGCTAGCATTTTAGAGACCAACTAGCACTAGTTAGGTCCCCAATCACGTTTGGAAGCAAGATTGTTAAAGAAAACCTATTACCATAAGGTAAAACTTCATTTTCCTTCCATTTTCCCCTGTTTTTGCCTAAATCCTTTAATTTTTGGCTTGATCTTATGTTGATTGGCTTCAATTATATATATATATTGATTATTAATGCTATTTTATAATTAAAACTATGTAGATCTAGCTTTGATCTGCCTAGATCCGAGCTAGATCTAGCGTTTTTGCAAAAATCCTCCATTCTGCTACTATGTTTCGGGGAATGTGCTGCACACATAGCCCTATGTGCGCCACACAAAGCCTATGTGTGGTGCACATAGGCCCCATATTTTTTAGAAAATGCCAATTTTCTCCCGTTTTACTTTGGTTTTTCGCCCGATCTAATGAATCTAGCTTCATCTAAGGCTTTTCCATGCCTCTGGTGTTCTAGATCTATCATATATCTTCCAAATCTAATTAATTTTAGGTTTAAAATTAATTATTCAAGTTAAATGCTCATTTACTTGATTTGAACACTCGTTCATCCTTAAAATGGAGTGCCTCGTTCATTAAATTTACTAGGAATTGTCTGTTGATCATGTTTTTGCAAAAAAAATTGATTTTCTTTAAAATTTTTCTGCTATGTATGCCATACCTTCATCTATATGCGCCACACACAGCATATGTGTGGCGCACATAGGTCTATGTGCAGCGTACATAGGCCTTAAATTTTCCAGAAAATTGAAATTCGTCCCGTTTTCACCAGTTTTTGTTTCAGATCTGATTTTTCCAGTAACTCCAGAGGCTTGTCCATGTTTTTGGGGTTCTAGATCTATCAAATATTATTTAGATCTAATTGATTTTAGCATTAAAATTAATTAATCAAGTTAATTGCATAATTACTTGTTTGGATTGCAAAACAGAGGCCGATTTGTGCTCAAAATAAGGTATTATCTATGTGGACAGCACACATCATAGGATGTGCACAGCACATTGCCTATATGCGCATGTTCTTGGAAAATTTTTTGAAATTTTGGATTTTTCAATCATTTTTCAACCCGGTTTAATTTTTCCAGTAACATTTGATGCTTCATAGTAGTTCAAGTGTATTGGATCTATCATAAATTAATTGCATTTAATTAATTTTGGCTCAAAATTGATTTTCTATTATTAAGTGCCAATTTAACTCGTTAAAAATGTGATGTTTGAAAGGATTGGATTCAAATCGGTTGAGTTGCTATCTCCAATTATTTTGTATGATGTTAGTAATTCCCATTTGATTTTCCATGATCAAACAAAAATAATTTTGCTTAAAATTATTTTTATTTTTATTAATTTTCACGATCCGACTTGTGTAAATTTACATGATTGTTGCCAAATAATTGCTGAATTTTGAGTCTTGGTTCATGCTTTCACATTGCATTAGACTAGTCAAATAAATCCCAAATTCATTTGCTACTAATAAATTTATTTATGTTTATTTTGCATACTTCCATCATGCATTTTTGGCTCATGCTACCCAAGGTGAAATAGTATCCAAGGAGAAGAGGACGTTACTTGACGTCCAAAAATATGTATGCGAGGATTTTTTTTGCAATAGAATAGATTTATTATGGCTTTGTAATAATTTATGCCCTATCTCTCGTGTGTAATCCCCTAATTCCTCGATCCCTTTCATCGGCCTTTATTATTTTTGTTTGTGGATGGTTTAATATTTGCCTAAATATATATGTCATTCATGTCGCATGCCATGTCATATGCCACATCACACACCTCTATACCATGTCATGCATATGTCATGCCATAAACATTTTTAAGTACACCAATATGAAATGCAATACACACAACTTGCCATGCCATATCATATGCTATCATCATGTTATATGCCATTATGCCATGCTATATATACCATGTCATGTCGTATGACACGTTAAATGCCATGTCGAATGCCAATTCACATATACATCACTATGGCATATCATGCATATGCCATGCCATTATACTATGTCATATCATGCATATGGTATGTCACCCGCTTCACATGTCATGCATATGCCATGTCATTCACTTCACATATCATGCATATACCATGTCATTCATCTCACATATCATACATATGCCATGTTATTATGATATTATTATTATATCATGTCATGCATATGATATGTCATCTTATCATGACATCATGCCACATGTCATGCATATGCCATGTTATCTAAATGTCATATAGCATTATATGCCATTCTACATGCAATCGTGTAATGCTAAATCACATGTCATGATGTGTGCTTACATATACGCTCGTACGCTTGCCTGCTTAGGATAATTAATTCCAAACTATAATGGTAAAATCGATTTTGGAAACTCATAGAAATAGATCTCCACCAGCCGAACCCAATCTTTGAATGGTTTAACTAGCACTCATGTTATGGGTTGGTTGGACAAATCTAGAACCATCCGGTGGTGACTCCCTTGCGACTCTTTCGAGTCCATATCATTCCTTGAGGGAACCCCTCAAGAAGACTGTGCTTTCACTCCAAGTGCGGTCCTCAGTCCATAAGCATCACAAGCCTCACTCTAGGATCTGGCAGAAACCGACACTCACAACTACATTTTGGAAGTGGTCTCAACACATTTAAATCATCCCATAATTTTTTTAGGTTGGTGAAATACACAGCTGCTGACATCTCTTCTTACCTTAGGTTGCTTATCCCTCTTTTGATTTGGAATAGCAGTGGGTCATTGCTACCTTTAAAATGTTATTTGAGTTTATCCTACAGTGCTTGAGTAGATAAAAAATAGATGAACGACTCAACTAAGTCCTTAGACAAAGAGTTAAGGATCCAAGAAATAACCATGGAGTCTGTGCGCCTCCATTCGTCATATTCTGGTGAATCCTCTTCAAGTGCTTGCATCTTTCCATCAACAAAGCTGAGTTTATTCTTGGCTCTTAATGTATAGAGCATAGATCTACTCCATGGGATATAGTTAGCTCCAGTCAACTGAACACTGACCAAGATCAAACTCGATTGATCGGAATGGTGTAGATTTACAGTGGAACCTCTGGTGGATGCCATGGAACTTGCCTTAACAACTTCTGCCATATAGGTAAAAAGTTGTTACCGCTTTGATACCATATTAAAACAAAATACATATTTTGTTATAATTTTCCTTGAATTTTCCTTTTCATTTCATACTATATTTATAATACATTATGTAGCAATACACCAACCCATGTGTTATGTCTCTAGAATGTTCCCTACTACTATGCCTTTTTATATATATATATATCATACGATACCATTTTATGCTTTAATAACATGACATCATTTAAGTATGGAGTCTTTTCCCTTTCCTTCATGCTTCTTTGTGATTAACATTCTGACCTTAGTCGTTTTGCTCTTCCCTAAGACTATTGTCTTTCCCAGGTTTTCCATCAGTCGATTGCTTCTCACTTCCTCTTCTAGTTTCACTTCTTCTTTCCATAATATTTCTGCCTCCATTTTCTTTTCCGTCCAGATCTCCTCCTTCTTTGCTTTTAATCATGTCCTCCTTGCTCCTGTTTTTGTGTTGTTCACCCTCTTGTATTCTTTCAATTCATGAACTTGCTGCCTAAGAAGAATTAAAACCCCTTCATTCTATATTACTTAATTAATGTAGTCCACTAACAAATTCTTTCATGATTATGGTCGGTTACATAGCCACTGAGTATGAATCTCAATTCTTTAGAATGGTTATTAATCTTCTAGTGCGTACCAACTTATTGTGTCCCATATTTTCCTACATCAACTTTTAATAAATCCCCAGCTGCTTGGTTCAATGCCACGACTTTATATATATATACATATTCCAGCTGTGGGAACAACTAGTATGTGTCTTCCATACGCTAACAATATTGTTATAAATGATTCACTAATACAGGGGTCTCTTATGTAAATTTTGAGTGGATCCAATATTGTAATATGAATTATCTTAAGTATAAGCTTTACTTTACTACAATTACCTTCTCTATGACTACATATATGTGCACCCCTTCAGCCATAGCAACCTTTTACTTGGTGTGAGCGTCAGTTTCTGTCGGGGCCCAGAGCGAGTCACGGACCGAGGACCGCACTTGGAGCGAAAGCGTAGTCTTCCTAAGGGGTTCCCTTAGGGAATGATACGGACTTAAAAGAGTTGCAAGGGAGTCACCACCGGATGGTTCTGGATTGGTCCAACCGACCCATAGCATGAGTGCTAGTTAAACCCTTCAGAGATTGGGTTCGGGTGGTGGAGATCTATTCTATGAATTTTGAAAATCGATTTTACCATTTTAGTTGGGATTAATTATCTAAGCAGGCAAGCATACGAGCGTAATTGTAAACACACAACGCGTCATGTGAATTGGCGTTGCAAAGTTGCACGTAGAATGACATATAAGGCTATATGGCATTTAGATGGCATGGCATATGCATGTCATATGATATAGCGATAAAAGTAACATGGTATATGCATGTCATGTGAGTATGAATGGC
>CANYBF010858867.1:0-15033 GCA_948192965.1 Dalechampia spathulata
TATATCTTATATCTATCTCTCATCTCTCTCTCTCTCAAATATATATATATATATAAAATACACACACACACAAACACACTATATATATATATATATATATATATATATATATATATATATATATATATATATATATATATAGTAGTGTCTCCTTTATTTTTCCATAATATCCTGCTGATAATGTATGTCACGCCTGCACACCTAGAATCCTTGTATGCATGCATTTTATGCATATATTATAGTGAATGATTGATTAGTGCATGAAATGCATGAATGTGATATGATGCATGAATGCTTTGACATGATACATGTGATATGAAATGCTTTATAGATAAAGGAATTACATATGATATGGAATTGATAGAGAAAGAAATGAAAAGAAAGTGAAATGATGATTATAGAAGTGAATATGCACTAAAGATATGAATTTGGTATGCTTTTGTTGAATGCTTTGAATGAAGCTCTATGATCGAATTTACGTGTGTAAGGTAATACAATGACATGTTTAACATGTTATTGTATGATAAAGTATAGTTTAAAATGTGTGAATATAAATTAAAGTTAAGTTAGAAATAATGGTATGTTAAATGATAAGTTAGGATATAAATTTAATTCTATAGAAAGGTAAGGTTATTATTAGAAACCATTATATGTATGACTTATGTCCATATTACTATAATGTATGTTAAGTGTAATTCTTATGTAATCATGATGTAAAAATGGTTATGAAAGAAGTAGAAGTAAATGATATAAGCTTACCAATGTCAGTTTATGATTGGTTCTTCCTTAGCATAAGTCAAAATTAAGTCTTATATCACTTAAAGAGGAAGAAAAGTCAGTTTTATCATTCCCTTCTCCCCTCAACATTCAAATTCTTTCTCTTTTCCTTCTCTTTGCTTTCTAACTTCAGGAAAACAAAATTTCAAGGTAAGATCAGGTAAAGGATTCAGTTTTCATGCTTCTTTTACGTTTTATACATTCTATGTGTGACTCCTTCTTCTTTTATGTTTTCTTACATCTTTAATGAAGAAGTGTATTGATGAAAGGTTGTGATGATTGTATGTAATGGAAGAATTGGATGGAATGATGAAAGATAAGAAAGTTAAGTTGATAAAATTAATGTTATGTGTAACCAAATGAGTTTCTATTGTGGTATATGAAATTTATGTTAACCATTAACTGATATCACTTGAATTTGTTACTTTGGTTATTGCTTGAACTATGTGAATGATGCCCAAAAGTGTTTATAAGGTTTGGTGTGCTTAAAGGTTGATGGAAATATGATTGAAAATGATGATAATTTGAATCCCTACTTACTGCTTAATTTGGGAGTTTTTGGGTTTTCATGATTTCATGGAATAGAATTGTGTATCCCTTAGATTATTGTGTAAACATGATTAATTGATGTTATAACATGAACATGCTAAAATGGTTGTTAAGGAGGCAATAAGCATGTTACTTGATTATGTTGTGTGTATTTGGCCTTAAAGTGTAGGTATGTGTGTTATATGCTGGCTAATTGGACTTGAGTTTGTGTGTAACATGTATATGTATGTTTGCATTTGGTATGGCTTGATGTCAATGTGAATTAGTGGTCAAAATGGTTAAGGTACGCATGAGGAAACTCATAAGGCAGCTTATGAACCTTATTATGCAAGTTACATAACTTTGTGTATTGTAGGAGATCTGAATGTATAATTGTAAATCTAGATATATTTCTTACTTAGGACAACATGTTCATGCATTAAAAGTGACTATATGGTTAAGCTATGACAGGGGAAAGAATTGTATAAGTTAGTGGTACACTGAAAATGTGCATTTTAGTGTAACATATGAAATAAGTCATTGTGCATAGGTTGTTTGCATACCAATTACCATGTGAGGCTCAAGATATGCATGTTTCATGCAAGTATGCCTTAAAGTATGCAAATAGTGCATTTTTGGCAACTTCTTCATGATATACGGCCTTTTTGATTTTAGAGGCCTAAATGGATGAAATAAATTGCATGCTATAGCTTGAATTAAGCCTTGATGAGTCTAGTTTATGATGGTATATGGCATGTTTATGTTAAAGGCCAAGAAGATTGCTTAAAAATTTATTTAGTCCAAGTATGCAAAAAAATGATACTTTCACTTTCTAGTTTTGGCAAGTTTATGTTGTATGTCATAAATGTTTTAGTTTAGTACTTTATTTACATGGTTTAATACCTTGATATGTGCATGAGAAGATGGATTAAAATTAAGTATCACTCATGATTCATAAGATGGTCATTAAGGGTACTTAATGGCATATGCATACTAAGTGAAGAAGAAAATGAAACATGCCATGAAAATGATCATATGAATAATAAATATGACCAAATGAATAGTGCACATGATCAAATGAATAGTAACTTACCTAGCATGATTCGACACTTTCATGAATGAGCAACTTAATCTTTCAAACTTGATGCTTTACACACCTAGACCTTATGGCTCTTCATTATACACAAGAATATATACTTAGAGGCATGAAATTATGTTAATGCTATATGTTCACACATGACTATGACAAGTCTTATATATGCTTACATGTTCTAAATACTTAAGTTACACACCAATATGTATATATATGACTTATATATGTACTTGTACTTGAATGCAAGGATGTGTAATATGGATAATGGCTTACCATATATGCAAATGAAAGTCAATGATGTATAAATACACTAAATGGATGATATTATGATTCAAAGAACTAAGTTGGCCGATAGGCATGTATGACACCTACTTGTGAAGTGTGAAATGTTATGAGATGATATTATGCTTATATGCTCATTATGAATCAAAGTTGAATTATGATTACATGTTATGAATGGATATGGATTCTTTAAGATGATAAATTAAGTATAACATATGAATAAATTTACTAAGTGAATATAAACTGGAAATGCTATAGGTTTAGCGAACGAGACTCAAACTTCTCCTTCAGCTATCAATAAGGGCAAAGCAGTAGCAAGTTTGTGCTATTCACTCTATGATTTCATAAAAGGTCTTGAAATATGGATTTCTTACTTATTTGCTTATGATGACAATGTAATGAGTTTACATTATGAATAGTATCATATAATCATTATTGCATATGATCATTAAAGCATCAATTATGCATCATGTCATGAATCATTCATGAATAAAGGCATATTCATGATATATCATATAGAGGATATAACATAGAAAAGGAAAGTGATATAGAGAGCAACATTCAATGAAAGCGTACTAGGTCATAGAGTTGTTATTGATTCCCTCGATGGAATCATACAATATATATTCCTATCATGAAACCATAGAGAAATATTATGTTCTTATGAGAACCAAAGTATTATATAGTACCAATACACAAAGAAATAGACCTAGTATGGATTATGCATAATCATACAGAGATGATATGAAATGTTACAAGAAATCAGAGGGAGAATGCAGAGCATGATTGTATTCTCATAAACATACATCATCATTCATATATCATGAAAATACATTTGATGAAATAATGAATGCACTACAGTTATGCTTATATAGAAAGTTATATAGAGCAATGATGTTTAAATGCAGTATTTGATCTAGAAAAAGTTACGTGGATTCTTTATGGTATTTATTCTCATCTATACATAGTATACTATATGCATTGCTTACAACAGATAAAAAATGATGCAAAGTAACATGATATGATACAGTTATATTGCTTAATGATTGTTCATCATGATTTAATTTTATTATGTTATCTATGATACGTGATCATATCATTTACTCTTTTTATAGCATCATTGAGTTTTATACTCAACATTTATCATTTCATAAATGCAGGGCTGGGACCTTTGGATGAGAATTTATATTGACCGCTCAATAGTCAGAGGAGGTTGAGATTTTAAAGAATCCCATTCTCAGAGCAGTTTTAGATAAATGTAACATACTCCAAGATGTCTTTTGTATATGCAACTTGTTATATTAACCTTTACAATAATAATACTTATGTTATGTACTTTTGTTATGTGTAATATCAATACCACTATATTATGTAAAACTAATTACATAGATTTCATATGATAGATGACTTTATGGTTATGAATGATAGATATATGATATATTCATAGTATATGATGGATGCATACTATTGTGTATTGTTATTACCCATGTTTACCGATATGATTGGATTATAGGTACATAATATTTGATATAGTTAAATGAATTGAAACAAAAAAAAAAGTACATATCCGTTATAGGATAATTCATGATTTCATTACTTAAGGGACTATTAATTATTCTATGGGAGCATGTTATACCCGGTTTAGGTGTGATAATGCATGATGTATGACTTTATCATGTTTGCAATTGCATTATGCCATCTCACTTTTACACAAATAACATTTCAAATATAAATATATCATATCACACTTTCATAATATTTCATGACAATATGCTTGCATTAAGCAAGCATTTCATTTTGCCTGTGAATCTCATTTAAAGATAATTATTATTAGATACAAACCTATTTTATCCTTGCCCTTATTTATTTGTGAAATAGGGATAGCAACTCTCCTATCTTCTTTGACTATAATATATAAATTCCTTGATATATCGCTTAAATAAATTACATGAATATTATAAACATTTATATATACATGTATAATACATACACCCTTTTGATAACCATCTAAATTTCATTCAACTTTAAATTTTATCATAAGTTTTAACACATACCAAGAAAGCTATGACCTTGCATATTAGTAATTATATATATGCACATGATAGTCTCTAGTTCATTAGGGAGAAATGCAGTGGTGAATAGAATTTACCATAAATGCCCATTAGTTTTGCAAGATAAAGTTTTTCCAATTGATATGATTGAGATGCCTTTTCTAAATAGGATGTCATACTGGGCATGAATTGGTTATCCCAATATCAAACGGTGATGGATTGTAAAAGAAAGAAAAATTTCTTTTCATCATCCAGAATATCAATCTATTCATATTCAGAGGATTAGACCACCAATTATCCATAGTTTGATTTCAGCAACTATTGCTCAGAAGTTACTAAAACAAGGTTGTGAAGTGTTATTATCAACATGTTATTGATACTAAGCAAATGAGATTGCATGTCATATCATTCGGCTACGTAACATGCTCCCGTAGCATAATTACTAATTCTCTATTAAGAAAATCAATAATCATCCTACAAAGGATTCTATACATTTATGATTAAGTATGGAAATTTTATATATATATATATATAATCATACATACAATCCCTCAATTATATGCAAATCCATCATCATTTCCAGATATTATCATACACTCATCATTACTTTACATATATAGGAATCGTCATAAGTTATTACCAACATAATTAATAATACCGTCAATCATAATTTTAATTGCTACTAAGTACTTTATTAGAAGTTGCATGATTATTACGGAATAGAAGTCCGACAAAGACCAAATCAAACCATTTACCAAAGCTTATTTGAAATGTCCAACTGTTGTCACCAATGTTCTTGCTCCCCGGCTTTGCTTGTTCCTACATTTATCAATTGACAAACGTTGAGTATAAAACTCAGTGGTACTAGTATATTAGTTAATGTAAATATAATAATCAAATATCATCATAAACAATTTCATTAACATATTCATGATATAATAATAACAGATAATATCAATTATTTATAATGCATCATTTAATACATCATTTAATGTATATCATATGTCGTCTTTATCTTTATTAATTATTCTTATCAATATCTATTACTAACACTTAAATATTCATTAATTATTCATAATTATGCTCCATATCATTAATATCTTTATCAATACCATTATTATTTCCATCAAAGTAATTTTCATCATTAACAATGCCATATCATAATCATTATAATTATAAATATAAATATTATGGCATGTATGTTATTTAAACATTTATTTGCATGAGTGTAAAACATCATACCAATTGTATCAACATCATATTTTCATGAAAAATGCTTATTTATGAGAATGCATTCATGTAATGCATTCTCCCTCGTATTTTCATATATCATTTCATATCATATCATTATTTTTATATGTGCATATTGTATTGGAATTTCTTTCCATTTCATATATATGGTTCAATATACTAAAAACGACTTCATAATCTTTTCATAAATTTCTTATCCTTTTTCCTTCCATTTTATTTTCCATAGAAACTTTATTTCATAATATCCAATACTATTCATATAATCATTTCCCTTTCCATTTATTTATTTTGTCATATTTCTTATTTCTCCATGTCATGCTATGTCATATTTCATGATAAATGCAATGATGTTTATGACATGTTAATTAATTAATTATATATATAGCATTGTATCATTTATTAATTATGTAATGCTATTGCATTACCATACCATCGCCCCTTTGATCATTTAATGATCTAAGACTTCTAATTAATTAGGACAAACCTGGAATATCCTTTCCTTTGTTTAAATCCTTTGGTGATACGTGAGGATTATCCACTAAATTACCTAATCATAATGCAATGTTCATCTTTAATTAATAATTGATATTCCAAAACAATCATTCATTATTTCACATTGGTAATTCATATAACACTGTTCAAAACTCGTTAATCATACTTATAAATTTATACCATTGTATTAATCAATCTCATATCAGTTTAATTCTCTTATCTTATTATAGCATTATTAAAGAAATCATTAGATTAATTATCATATAATTTAAATCCAATTGTAACATATTTAATATCTACTTAATATAATTATAATACTACTAAAAATGTACTTATTAAACCTTTCATTATCATATCATAAAACTTCTTCATAAAATCAGTTTGCTTATATAAACCATAATCCTATAACCATTTTATAAACTGTTTACTAAATACTTATTTAAATTAGCATTCTTGTATTCTAAATAGTTAGTATTAATGCTTAATATTCAATATATATTATATAGATATTAAACATTTAATTTATATAATTCCTTAATGAATCCTCAACATGTAACATTTCTGTTATTTAGTCCAAACAGTAATATCTTATGTGATTTTATTTTTATTTTATTTCAAATATAATCATATAACTAATTCCAATTAAATAGTGATATTATAATATCTATTATTAAATAGTTATTATAATTAATAATATTCTATCATCATTTACTATCTAAGTATCTTGCCCTTTATATACTTCTATTTATTAATCACTTAATAGCTCAACAGTTAACATATTACTATCAATTTACTAAACTGTCATCATCTTATTACTGATCATTTAATATAATAACTTAATCAAAATCCAAATATTAATCATGTCTATATTTTGCTAAGAATAGTTACTGTCAAATACAGAGTATTAAAGCAGTTAATATCATTAATTATTTGACTAGTAATTAAATTTATTAAACTTCTTAGTAATCTTTTTTCATAACTAAATTATATTACCCATCTTAATCCAATGATATCTTAGACTATGTTATTACTGATTCACAACATTACTTATCTGAAAATTACCATCTTACTGATTATTCTCATACTTTAGAAACACTATCATTAATACATTTAATAATTAATTAATAACTTATGTACGAGTTATTGGACAAGGGATTCATTTGATTGAGTGTATCTCCTTGGGAAGCACCTATTTTATTTATGAAGAAGAAGGATGGAACAATTTGGATGTGTATTGATTACTGACAACTGAATAAGGTGACAATTAAGAATCACTATCCTTTACCCCAAGTCGATGATTTGTTTGATCAATTAAAGGGAGTGATTATCTTTTCTAAGATTGATATGAGATCTGGCTATCACCAATTGTGAGTTAAAGAGAATAGCATTCCTAAAACAACTTTTCGTACAAGATACGGCCATTATGAATTCCTAGTCATGCCTTTTGAGTTGACTAATGCACCGACAGCATTTATGGTGTTGATGAACACAGTACTTAAGGAATACCTTGATTAGTTCATTGTGGTATTCATTGATGACATTCTAATTTATTCTCGAGATCAAGAAGAGCATGATAGATATCTGCGGTTGGTATTACAATTAATGAGGGAGAAGCAGTTATATGGTAAATTGTCAAAAATGTTCATTCTGGTTGGATTAAGTTTATTTTTTTGGGCATGTAATTTCAATTGAGGGTGTTGCAGTTAATCCAATCAAGATAGAAGTGGTTGTAAATTGGCAAGCACCTAAATCTGTTACTGAGGTGCATGGTTTCCTAGGTTTAGTAGGATACTAAAGGTGATTTATTAAGGATTTTTCCAAGATTACTACACCATTAACTACAGTTCTTTGGAAAGATGTACCATTTGAGTGGATAAAGAAGTGTCAGAAGAGCATTGATAAGCTGAAGCAATATTTGACGTAAGTATCAATACTAATTTTGCCTACACCTAGAAAGGATTATGTGGTGTATAGTGATGCTTCATTAAATGGATTGGGATGTGTTCTGATGCAAGAAACAGAATTATCCAACTCATGATCTGGAATTGGTTGCCATTGTGTTTGCATTGAAAATATGGCATCATTATCTATATGGTGAAAAGTGTTATATCCATAGAGATCATAAGAGTTTAAAGTACTTGGGGACAGACAAGGAGTTGAATTTTAAAGCAGAGGCAATGGCTTGAACTGATAAAAGATTATGATTACCTTATTGACTATCATCTTGGAAAAGCTAATTTGGTGGCTGATGCTCTAAGCTGGAACACTTTTGCTATGTTGTAACAGTCATCGTTAATGTTAATACAAGAGATTCAATGATTGAATGCTTTATTGATGGTGCAATCAGATTGTATTCTGGTAAAATTGTAGTTATAGGTAAAACCATTACTGACTGAACACATCAAAGAAGTTGCTAATAATGATGAGGAATATCAAAAGCAGCTGGGAAAAATTTAGATAGGTAACTATAAGGTTTTTACCTTTTATTTAGAAGGTTTGCTGAGGCATTGAAGAGATAAATTCTGGATGAAGCTCATAACAGTATATATTTGTATCATCCAGGAGGTACTAAGATGTACAGGGATTTGAAGATATCCTATTGGTGGGTAGGTATGAAGCAGGATATTATAGAATTTGTATCTAAATGTTTAATGTGTCAGCGAGTTAAGGCTGAACACCAAGTGCCCGTGGGATTATTGCAAACTTTGTCTATTCTAAAGTGGAAATAGGATAAAGTGACGATAGATTTTGTCACGGGATTGCCTCTAACACAGAGTAAGCATGATGTTGTATGGGTGATTATTGATAGATTGACTAAATTGATGCATTTTATACCTATTCGTATGGATTATAGCCTGGAATGATTAGCAGAATTGTATATTCAAGAGATAGTTAGACTTCATAGAGTGCTATCATCCATTATTTTTGATAGAAACCCATGGTTTACTTCTCATTTATGGGAAACTTTTCAACGAGCTTTAGGTACTAAAGTGCATTTCAATACAGCATTTCATCCTCAGACGAATGGATAATTAGAATGAATCATTCAAATTTTGAAGGATATGCTAAGAGCTTGTGTGTTAAAATGGGTTGGAAGTTTGGATAGGTACATTCCTCTTATCGAACTCACCTATAACAATAGTTTCAAATCCAACATTCAAATGGCCCTATATGAAGCACTATATGGAAAACATTGTAGAATGCCATTGAATTAGGATGAAGTTGGTGAACCATAGATGATTGGACCTAATTTAATCCAACAAGCAAAGGATCAAGTGAAATTGATTAAGGAATGATTGAAAACAGCATCTGATCAACAGAAATCTTATATTGATTTGAAACGTAGGGATATTGAGTACAATGTTAGGGATAAAGTGTTTTTAAAAGTGTCTCCATTGAAGAGGATTTTGCAATTTGGGTAGAAAGGAAAGTTAAGTCCAAGGTTCATTGGTCCATATGAGGTGTTAGAAAGAATTAGACCATTGGCATATAGACTGATATTACCACTAAAGTTAGATAAAATTCACAATGTTTTCCATGTATCTATGCTTAAAAGATATAAATCAAACTCGTCACATGTTATACTAGTGGAGAACATAGAAGTTCAAGTGGACTTGTCTTATAATGAAAAGTCGATTAAGATTTTAGCGTATGAAACAAAATAGTTGAGGAACAAAAGAATTCTATTAGTGAATGTGTTATGGAATCATCATACAAGGCAAGAGGTGACATGGGAGAGAGAATCTCTCATTAGGTAATAATATCCTTATTTGTTTTCTAGTAACTAAGATTAGATTTTAGGGATAAAATCCTAATTTAAGGGGAGAGAGTTGTCACATCCTAAATTGAGCACCCACTTTGCATTCATGAATTGATTAATATGTCTTTTTTTTATATGTTATAAGTGTGATATTGACATGAAATTATGCCAAAGATGGAAATTATATGATGTGATAAGAGTTTCATGCTATGATGTTGAAATGAAAATTTTGACGAAACCGTTGAAAACGGACCCACTGAACGAAGATAAATTGAGGAATTTGGTATTGAAAATACTTTATATGATTAAATAAGTATGTCTAAGATGATTGATTCAACATAAGTTAAATAATATAGAAAAGACAGTATAATAAAATTTGAAATTAATTATGATATCATAAATGAGTAATGATGATGTAAGCATGATGCATGCATAAAAGTATAATTCTAATTCTAATTCTAATGTATTAAAGAATGAATAATTATGTATTGGCAATACATTAGTAAAAGTATATAATAACATGTAAATATTAGAAAAGTATAATTAGTATTTTTATTTATAATGTCATGATGATATCATAAAATGGTAAGGATGATATCATAAATGTGATTTTTAATGTATTAGAAAATTAATTATTAAGTATTAATAAGGTATTAGTAAAAGTATTAAGAAATAATATTTATATATATAATTGACATGTGATGAAAAGATATAATATAATATTATAATATAAAGAATATGAAATAGATTAAATATTGAATATGTAAGTAAATAAATAACTAGGTATATGGAATAAATAAGTAAATGGAATGTTAAATTAGTATTATATAATGGAAGTGGGATTGGAAAATGTGTTAGTGGAGTTTTAAGTTAATATATTATATTGAAAGTGGGATTGATAAATGTGTTAGTGGTGTAGAAAGTTGTATTAGTGTTTGGAGAGAGAAATAAAATATTAGTATTTGGAGATAGTGGAAAATGATGGGGGATATTATTTTAAGTATAATTATGTTAAGGATGTAATAAAGAATAGTATAAAATACATAAGATAATGATATTATTGGTGGAATTTAAATTATATATGTATAACTATACATATATAAGGGTTACCTTAAGTGTGGATTCATTTTATATGAATTTGGAGTGCATTTGGACCAAAATTCCACTCATTTATGCCTCCTTTCCCTTTTGTTCCTTGCAGCTTATGGAAAAACCTATGTCCAAATAAAAAATATCATTGGTCTAAACATAGACTTAACTATGGACTATAAATCTAAAGCATCTTCGTAAAACTACCCATTTTGAAAAGAAAATTATAAAAAAGTAACCTTTATAAAAAGTTATTGTAAATCTAGTCAAATGTAATAAAATATTGCATAAATAGTCAATACAAGTAAACCATTAATAATTCAATTAATTATGTTGTTAATGGGAAAATATATAATTTAATATAGTAATAAATGAATATATACATGTGTATGTGTGTAATATAACATCTTGATATTATTTTCAATTAACAATCGGATACAAAAAAGTTGATTTACATTCAAAAAAATATATAAATAGTATGCATTTAATATATTTGCATCCTATTTACTATGTATTTTTTATTTCTTTAGATAATTGTATAATCTTAAAATTAAATTTGATTATGAAGTATATAATGTTATAGTTGATGTACTTTTTTATTTCTTTAAATATATAGATGTACTTTTTTTATTTCTTTAAATTAATTGATATATTCATCTAGTTTTTAAATAGATAGATTTATTTTGAGTTATCTTAGTATAAATTTTAAGGAAAAATAATTTAATTCTAAATCAAAATAAATTTATACATTTTTATAGTGTATATGAATAAAGTCTTGAATATATATAATATACAATACAAATATAAGATAATATGTAATTAGAAGCAAGAATTATGAAATTTTGTGTTTGATTTTAAACATATATACTTTGATACTTTATATATACTTAAAATATACATCATTATATAATTTTACAATTAAAGTATACATAAAATATTTAAATTTTGTTTCACTTTGATTTTTCAATTTATGTATATTTAAAAAATATATAATTAAAGTATATTTAACATTTACTTTTTCATTATTATTTTTTGAAAATTTAACAAGCATATAATTACTGTTTATGATTTATTATCAATATTATTTTAAATTTTTAATGTATTTGTATAGATATTGAAATGTAATCTAAATGAATGTTATGATGTTTAAATTAGGAAAAAAATAAATTGGTTGAGAGAAAATAATGAAAAAATGTGAGTTAAAAAAATATTAAAAGAAAAAATAAAAAAAAAAGTAGAATGGATATTATTAGAAATAAATATGAAAAAAAGTTTATTTTTGAATAAAAAATTCATTTTTAAAATATCTTTTAAAAGACTATTAATGAAAATAAAATTAAAAAGTGGTGTATTAATGTAAATTTCTCTAAATCAAAAGGTGATGTTATGTATAGTCAATTTATGAACAAAAAATCTATGAATTCTCATTTAATCAAAATTTGATTAGGATAGGTTGTTCTTTTGCAACTTTGCATGGAATGGGAATTTGAAATGCTTTGATATTTACATGGGATGATAAAAGATGTAGAATTTGTACTTGGGAAATGAAACCTAATGGACCTTAGCTTTATAGATGCTTCTACAAGTCTTAGGTACTTGTTATCATTGAAACAAATCGTACATATACGAAATTTATGAATAAAGGTTTTGATATTATATGCTTAAACAATATCATCCTATTTATTATACATTTTTTTATGTGTAACATACCAATCAAACAGAATCATAAATTCATAAGTATGATTATGGAATAAATAAGTAAATTTGAGTTGACGAAGAAAACAAGTAATGGATATGATCAATTCAAACCAAATCTGAAACATATTTTAAATCTACTAAATGAGGATGTTTCACTTGTATATAAGAGGTTAGTAAGATGAGAGTATAAGTTTTAATTAATGAACTAATGGCATAATATGTAATTTAAGGAAAAATCAACTTAAGCCTATATTAAGTTATATAAGCATAATCGGGTTAATTACGGAGATTGAATAGAATGTATTGGGATCAAGGAGTATGATAAGATAGAATAACATTTGGGTTAGAAACTACGGTTAATATACGAATTAAATGAACCAAAGTTAAATGTGCTTGAAAAGAAGGATGGGTGACCGCCCCGGGTAGTGTGCGATTTTCAATCGCATAAATCGTTTTGGATAATTTAACTATAGTATCATGATCAGAGTAGAACGGGGAGTCTATTGTGCTAATAGGAAGTACTCATGATTTAAATATAGCTAAGGATATCGAGAAGGACATAAATGGTATTAATGGAAGTATCTAAGGGTAAAGTTGGAAATATAGAAAATATGTAAGGGTAATTATGGAAAGCCTAAATTTAAGGACTAAATTGCTAATAATTATAGTTGAGGGATTGATTTAAGATATTTTAAAGTTTATGGAGGGACTTGTTTGGTAAAATTAAAAGTTTAAGGACTTAAAATGTAATTTTCCAAATATCTAAAGACTAACATGGTACTTTTTTCAAAGGGCACATGTTTAATTTAATTATAAGTCTTATATTTATTAAATAATGAAGGAAATAAGAGGAAAAGGGAGAGAAATATTGAAATCCTTAAGGAAAGAAAGAAGAAAGAAGGGAAAATCATCTTTTAAGGTAATTCTTTACCATTTTTCATGATTTTTTTTCAAGATTTTCACAGAAAAGTTATAATTTTCAATTCTTTATCATTTGATATAATTTTTAGCATGAGAAAATGGAAGATTAAGTTTATGGAAGTAAAGGAAAAATTAGGGATTTTTGGGGTTTTTGTCACATCCTCATTTTTTTAGCGCGAAAAAGTATTAATGATTTGGGTGATAAAATTTTACCTTATACGATCAAAAATAGGATGATAATGTGGAATTATAGACAAATGGTGTATTTCAAGGTGAAAATTATAAATATTATGATAATGATAGGAAATATCTATCAAGATTAAGAAATGATGATAAGATGATAGTATATTAAGTTGAATATGAAAAATAAGTTCGAACATGAAAAATTAAGTCGATCAAATAATTGCATGTATATCGAGGTAAGAATATTTATGTATGCATGGAAATGCATGCAATTGAGGATTTAAGATAAATTATGATTGTATTTGGAGTATGCATAATTTATAAATTAAGTATGATTAAGGATCGTATAAATGAATTATATGATTGAAAAATGTACGTATAATTTATATACGTATAGAAATAATTATGGATTAGTGAATAATGGAATATTTAATAAGTATATTAAAATATGTATGTCTAAGATGATTGTTTCAATATAGGATTTCTGATATAGAAAAGAAAGTAAAATGGAATTTGAAATTTCATTTATGATGTCATAAATGAACCTTAATGCTGTAAGCATGATATAAGCGAATGAGCTTAATTATGGTTTTAATTTTATTAAGGATGATTAATTATGGATTGATAATACATTTGTGAAGGTATATAATGATATGAAAATATTGGAAAAGTAAAATTTGTGATTTTTATTTATGATATCATAATGATGTCATAATAGGGAATAATGATGTCATAAATAGAATTATTGGATAATTGAGTGAATAATTGAGTATTAATATAAGGAGATAGACATAATAATAGTATATTAATTATACATGTGATGGAAATAATAAAATAATGGTGTATGGGTAATAGAAAAGGGAGATATGGGTAATTGGAAAAGTAGTTTGGAAGGTAGTGTAAGTGGA
>CANYBF010858897.1:0-46775 GCA_948192965.1 Dalechampia spathulata
TACATTTAACTAACAATATAATTAACATATAAATTAATAATATACATATAAACAAATAAATAATTATATTTAAACATAGAATATATATTTAACTAACTATATAATAAACATATAAATTAATAATATACATATAAATAGATACATAATTATATTTAAACATATAATATAAATTTGATTAACAATATAATAATTTCTTAATATCAATTAATAATTAATGAATTTTTTTTAATAAAAAATGAATTGTAACCTAGGTGGGAGGTGTTGAGGTGAGGTGATTTGCGTGGAGGAGGAGCAGAACAGCTGAAACAAAACAAAAAATTAGTCTGAAGAAAGAAAAGAAACGAAGGAGGGAGAAGAGGAAGCTTACCGTGGGAGGGAGAAGAAGGAGGCGACTGAGGGAGAAGGAGGGGAATGGGGGAGTTAAACGAGTGGATGAGGAAGGGTTGGCCGCCATTAATACCGGCGGCCAAGTCAGTTGCGTCAGATGGCAGTCGTCAGGCGTCAGGTGGCAGTCAGATGGCAGAGATTCCCATGCGCGTGCGGCCAAGTCCATGTGCCAATCCCTCCTTCTCCACGTCCCACACCACATCATAGCTCGTACGCCACATCATCCGACCGCCGGTCAAACCGGCGGCCAACCTGCTGACCACACCAAATCCAGAATTAAATTTGCTTCCACCCCAAATCGAGAAATTTGATTTTTCAAAATCCTAAATCCAGAAATTGCCCCGTATAGTTACATCATACATTTACGTGGAAAAAAAATTAATTAACATTAATTTGTGTTAATTTTTGCATGTGCATCCACGTAATACAGGTTTTGAAGAATTATTCTGGAATTAATTTACAGACGGATCGAATTCCAAGCAAAACCAAGATGCTTTGCCGATCGCAGAAGGGAGCATTTGACAGGGCGAAGAATTTTGTCCGGCAAACGAACAAACCTCACAACAGAAAAGAAACACCGTATTATCTGCAAATCCTAGATGATATGCCAGGTTACGCTGAAAAAACTGCCGAGCATGCGATCAGGCTATTCCAAGAATTGCAAGTAGCTATAAAGAGTCAGCCAAGCAAACTGTGCAGATGATTATAACTTGATAAGTTTATTATCTTTTGTCATTACCAGAAATGCATGAAAATACAAGGGCAGTGCGTAATTCATGACAAAAGTACCTAAGATATGCCTTGCTTGGAGACACTTATATATATTTTCAGACTTTCTTAAAGCACATACGAACACCCACATCATGGTGTACAAGACCCGAACACAAGAAAAAATCAACCACCCATTAACAAGAAAACAATAAGACGTACGGTAAAACTAGATGGCATAGTTGATTAAAGCTTAATAAGCTAATTCTTGGTTTCCCTAGTTGTGGTAGTAGTATGCTCAGAACTGTGGTTTCCTTCAGTTCCTTCCACCTCTCCATGATTTGCCATTCCAAAAGTACCCTTCACTGTATCAGCAGTTTTTTGAGCCATTTGTTTGACGGTTTCCCCAGCTTGCTGAAGCATTCCTTTGGTGTTCTCTTTCCCTTGATGGGTTTTTTCCTTGGCTGCTTCTGCTGTTTCTGCCGCTTTCTCCCCCGTCTCGTGAGCCTTCTCCGCGGTCCTGTCTTTTGCGTGCTGAGCTGTGTCGTATGTCCTGTCCCTTGCGTCTATGGCCTTCTCCTTCATGGTGTCAGTTGCCCTGTGCGTCTTCTCCTGCAATGGCGTGACATGTTACAGATTTGATTTTCATTTACTCATAATCAATAAAAACGAATACACATCAAGCAAGCAAGAAGCATGGATATAGAAACCTCAGCTCGGCCTGCTGCCTTGCCAGCTCTGTAGTCTTGCTCATGAGATGCCATTATCTTTCGCGCTTGTGAAAATGGAAGATTTATCTTAAACCGGACTGAAAAGATATCAATTGCAGGAGCTTCTTGCATGCAAGGCCAGTGCTATTATATAAGGACGTCAACGTCGTCCTACGATTCACACGTGTACTGTCGTTTCGACACTTGTATGGCACGTGCCCTTCAACCGGGGAACTTCTCCACAGCTGCGTCAGTGCGTTGTCATTTTGACAGAGGAATTTCCAGCATTATTTATAAGAAAGTTTGGTATAAACCCTGGCCCATCTCATAAAATCTCTATTTTAAAACGGATTTGATTTCACTGTGATTTTCATGAAGTGTCAAATGATTGCAGTCCCTCTGAGCCAAGTGTCGATTTCCTTATCTCTGAAGCAAGAATGATGCCAGTGACGAATGGTGCTAACCCATTTTGATCAATAAGATTCTACTATCATTAACCAATGTTGTTAAATGAAATAGTAATTAAATTTTAAATATTATTTACTATGATGAATCTTATTTGGTTTTATCATAATATGGTTGGTGGAGTCCATTCTTAGCCGGTCTAAACATTGTTATTGGCTTTAATGAAGCATGATTTACATTATCATGAACCATCGTATTGTGTATTTGTCCGAATCCTAATCCGAGGGCAGTTCCTTTGAGTCGCTCCCATCCAAGAGAAAATGAGTAACCCAAAACAGGTATCAGCTAAATGCGCTCCTTCAAGCATATTTGCCAAGTTTACAACTTATAAATTGCCCTTCATTCTTCACTTGATTCATTCATTCATTCATCTAATCCTATAACAAGAAGCATTATTTACCAAAGAAAATTAAGCAAAATGGCAAGTCAGGACTTGAGTTCCGCTGGTCAGGGACAGGTATGTGTATCGACATCAATCAATTTCTTTAGTTTATATGACTCTTGTTTACTCTACAATGTTTAGCTAGTTTTGGTTAGCATGTAACTAATGTTGTTTTGTTACAGTTGAGGAGGGATGAGCACGCCAGTCATCCATCTAATCCATCCAGCTTGCAGTCTGGGGGTCCTCATGATCAATCTTACACAACTCAGGCCGCCAATTTGCTTCAACAGGCACTGCTATTGCTTTCCTTGTTTCTTTTCTTACTCGTTAAATATTGAGTAAATGGTTAGGCACTGAACTATTTTATAATGATTCGGTTGGAATTGCAGACTGGAGAACAGGTGAAGAACATGGCACAAGGAGCTGCTGAGGCCGTGAAGAACACTCTGGGAATGAACCCAGCTGACAACACCAACAACAACCCCAGCAACGCGTCCAACAACCCTGCCAGCGATCCGAGCAACCACGGCCACCCCAGCAACGTCCAGCCCACAAGTGGCACTAACCTATCCAACAACCCAAGCAACCACAGCCACTCCAGCAACCTCCACTCCACAGGCGGCTCCAACCCTTCAACCAGGATTTGAAGCGTTTCTGATTTACAATCTTATATAAATTAATATTCATAAGTTGTAAAGACATCGGCATCGCATGCATCCTGGAAGCGCGCCCATCTTTTTGTTAATTAATTTCTTTGAGACGTATGAATGTCTCTTAATTACTTAGTTCGTTGTCCTATGTTTTCCTCCCTAACCGGAAGGAAACTAGTACGAGGTTAATAAAACATATCATTCTTTCGTTCTCCTATGCTATATTCTCTCTTTGAATGAATATTCATTCAATAGTGATTCATCCAGATTACATATAATTTAAAATTAATTATTGAAATTGAATTATAAGATTTAGATGGAATTATTAATATTATGAAAGGTGCCGACAAATAACACAAACAAGAAAGAAGAAAAGAAAGTCTGGCTTTTGGATATTCAAGAATGAAATACTGAAGTTGGTCATGGTCATATGCATGGTTGCGACTCCCAATAAGAGAATCGAATCAGAATTCACCACTCATTTTGTCTTTCCTCTTCTTTACAGTTTGCCTGTTGTTCCCTTTACCCTTCTCCAAGAGAATGGAGTCCAGATCTCCACTTGCCCTTTTTCTTCCATACCCATATACATCATATGCTATATATGCCTCTCTGTAATAGCAAATATATTTTAAATACATGTTTCTTTGATTTTGAGAAGCCGGAAGCTTTAAAACACAAAGACGGAAATGTTTTATGTTGATAAGAGGGCATTTGTTATATAATATGTTGAGCAGAAGCAGCAGAAAAGTGACAAACAAAAACAAGAACAGATAAAAGAAAAAGGTGGTCAAAATGAAACCACCAAAGACTTGGTTTATTCCCTCATTTTCCAGCTTCAACAATCTTTATTGATACTCACCATTTTGCCTTTCTCTTTTTCCCTTTTTCTTGGTTTCTTTGGTATTCTATTATCTGCCCTAAAGCAAAAAGACACCAAACATGCCAATCTTTATTCCATTTATGTTCTAGATTATCATTCTTGCGTCTAATCTAATCCGCGCAGTAGCTTAACTAAGAAGAAAACTTCAAGTGTGAAAATCTGCAGCCGTTTCTGCAAGCTAGCTTCTTTCTTGCAGACCAAAAATAATAAAAAAGAAGAAGAAAAGGGACGGAATTAAAGCAAGCACAGTCGTATATTAAGACGATGATAATGTATGCATTGGGTTAATCAAGCAAAACCCACCAAGTAAAAAGAAAAGGGAATATTCAAATAATGTAAAGCAGCAACAATTTTCAGATTTAGCCATGCATTTTGCTTTCACTTTGCTGATTCTCAAAAGGATACAAGTGACAAGGACACTACTCTTCCTTTGATATAGATTAATTATTCATCTATGTGCTGTGGAGCCTTCCCCTTATGTTAAAATTACTCAATATTTATTCCCCGTACGGAAACTACTTTATCTACACCCTATACATTTGATTTCTTGGTTCTTTCAATTCTTTCTTGGAGCTGTTATTCATAAAAAATAAAGAAAAATATGGATTATATCATGGTTGATACATGTAAGTATATAATACTTCTACAGGCTGACATTGTTGGTTTGCAGAGGACCGAATGCGATCTCTTAGAGCTCAACTCTGTGGTTCCGATCTCAAAACTACAAGTTGGGTTTGACTGAAAAAATACTATCTCCGTTTCATGACAATGGAATGTCATGATTTGACAGGTACTGTTCCCATGGTGGGCATATCGCAAGATTTTTAAAAGAAAACCACCTTGAGATTGATGAACATGAAATTTCTCAATTTTCACGACCAGTATACACCTAAAAGAAATCCATGGCCAATGAAATTATGTTGAAAGGTTTCAGGAAAAGAAAAAGAAGAACCAATTTCAGTTCTTGGTCAAAAAAGATCTTGGCAGACGTAGCTGGAATTAATTTTTCCGTTTCATCTCTGGTTTCCTACTTTATATGGTGTGGGTGAATTAGAAAGCAAAAAAAAAAAAAAAGGTAAATGTATGAGTCGTCGAAACCTTGTATATAAGAAGCTCCTTCCTGGCTATTGTCAGACACATTCACTTATCACCAGATATATCTTCTTCTAATATCCCAACCCTTCATTATCTCCCTGTTTCATACTTGAAAAGGTTTCCAGATCTTATGTATTTCTTCCTTCATGTTTATGTGTAGAATTTCTCGTCATTGATATTTGTTTGCTATGATTGTCTTTTGTGGATGTAGATAGGAAGATGAGTAGACCAGGAGACTGGCTGTGCAGGTCATGTCAGCATTTGAATTTCCAGAGGCGTGAGTCATGCCAACGCTGTGGGGACTCCAGGTCAGGAGGTGGTGACTTTGGAGGCTTTGGTGGTGTGAGAGTCGGCTCGGATGTTCGACCCGGTGACTGGTATTGCACCGCCGGTAACTGTGGGACGCACAACTTCGCAAGCCGCTCAAGTTGCTTCAAATGTGGTGTTTACAAGGATGATTCTGGCTTTGACTCCGACAATATTGTCCGCTCTAGAGGTTTTGGCAGCGGCGTCAGCAATCGTTCTGGTTGGAAATCTGGAGATTGGATCTGCACAATGTATTATTTTCTTTGCACTTTGCCATATTCGAACCTTAGACTTCCATATATGATAAAGATTAATGCCCATGCCATTAAACCAAGCATCATACTAAGAACAGAATGAATTCATGTGGACAGGTGGGGATGCAACGAGCACAACTTTGCAAGCAGAATGGAATGTTTCAAATGCAACGCCCCAAGAGAGCTAAGCAACAGAACTACATACTAGACAATATTGTCCTCCCCATTAAATTTCCGTGGTACGACCACAAACATCTATTCTTTATCATAACTTACACCCCACAATTACATTTTCTAACTACAATCTGCGTTTCTGTATTACATGCAGGTATTGCAGCAATCAAGACAGATAATATTGAAATTCAATTCAGCTACTTTCCCTTTCTTTTTTCTGTTATAATATTTGTTTTGGGCGCAAGGATATATATATATACCCACTTTGGCTCTTTGTTGAGGCTTGCTTACTACTTAGTCTGGTGCTTCCTCTTGATATGCTGCTAGACTTTGCAGCCACAGATGGGAAGGGAAACACGAAAGGAAAATATCCAGTGCCCCGTTTTCCTCTTTATTTGTTGTAATGGATGATCATCATCATCATTAAACATAGATGGTCCTTTTCAGCTATGATTACTAAGATTTTGCTAATAATAGCCTTTTAAATGCCGTGCTTATCATTATGGATGTTATCCGATGGTAATATATTAAAGGCACCTACTATATTTTAAAATTAAATCAAAATTAATTATATTATAATTATTGCATTTTTTCCATTTAATATTTACTCTTTAAAAGAATTGCATTTTTATAAATGAAGAATAATGAAAAAACCCATTAAATAAATTTAAAAGCAATATCTGTATAAGAAAAGAAATGGGTAATAAATATTATTAATTGAATAATGACAAATTAAATTCTCAATAATAATAATAATAATAATAATAATAGAATTTAATGTTAATTTTGTAGTCAGTGGAATTCATAATAATGGATTAATATATTAGTTGATTTTTAAAATAAATGTTGTATTATTATTATTTTTTTTCATGAGAAGTCTGATAATATAGTTCTAGTTGAGCTAAAATTCTACGAGCAATGCATTTTAGTTGAGCTAGAATTAATGAAAAATGGGGGCGGGGGGGACCTGACTGAGCTGACCGGTTGGACTGCCGAAAACAAGAGGTGGGCCAAACAATCCACTGAATCAGCTTATTAGCGTTCGAGAACTGGCTGCTGTTGCTATTGCCAGTTTGCCACAGTTTCTGCGTTGGCTGGCTGGCTGGCTTTCTCTCTTCTGTCGGGACTCTCCGTTTTCCTTCGTATTCAAATTAACAAAAAGCACAAGTTTTTCTTACTTTTGAGTACCCAATACACACCACAGACTCACTTCCACATCCTCCATACTTGAATATCTTTGTCCCCTTTGGATACTCAGAGCGGGGCGGGGCGGGGCGGGGCGGGGCGGTGTTATTTCAACTGGGTTTTCTTTATTATTCACTTTCTCAATACTTTTTCTTTGATTCCCTTCCGATGGCGTCTTGTGAGTTTCCACTCCTCTTTTCTCTTCATTGTTTGAGATGATGAGTTTTGATATTGACATTTGATTGTGCGTGTGTTTATGTGTGTGTTTCTCTGTAATGTTATTATGCTGGTTAATGTATGGGATCGAAGTTCAATTTTTAATCTTGCTTTTAGTGCTATATATTAATTGGATTATGTGATTTCTTAAGCCGAATGTTTGGAACTTGCTTATTCATGAACAGTTTGTTAGAATTTGATTTAATTAGTTCATTGCAAGCAGTTTGCTTCCAACATGCGCGTTTGCTTGCCATAGGAAACTGCATTCCTCGTAATGATTTTGCTGTGGAGTTTGGAAAACTCGGCACTTTACTAGCCATTATGATACAGTGTTATACACTGACATTGGTCGTGAATGTTAATTGATCCTCCTAAACTGGCTTTATTACGAAGTGTTTTGTTTTATTAACACAATTCTGTGCATAGCTGTTTATTCATTCATTTAGTCATTATTATTACTTTTCATCATAATATGGTATATAAACTTATTCTATATTCTTCCTCCATTGCTTCTCTGGGTTAATTCACAAAGTTACTCGCATTAAAGTTGTGGTAAGTGTTTGGAATGTAGAGGGGTCATAGGAATAGCGCTTCTGATAATTTTGATGTAAACTTATGATTAAAATGAAGAAGAAATGAGGATATATAAGACCGTGAAGGTTAAATAAAATAAAGTCGACCAGTCCCAAGTTAATCGGTTCATTGTTCCTCTTTTTTCAAGTATGATAAGAAAGAATGAAAGCTGTGAAAGGAACCAGCAAAAAATCGTACAAGACTGTTACACCAGTTGCAGTTTATTTGTTGGGGAATGAGAATGCAGAACGCCATATTCTTGACTTGGGGAAAATAGCTATTAAGTCAGACAGCAACACTATTACCTGATGAATTATCAAATGAAACAAATAGAATCATTGAATAGAGTTCTTATGTACAAGAGTTTTGGTTATTTATTGTCAGAAATTTTATGTAATTTCAGGAGGAGTCGGTTAAAGTTTATAATTTCATGTATATCATTAAAGCTTTTCAGATGTTTTAAGCTTTCTCATCTGGTTCATGCAGGTAGCTTAGGAGGTTTAAATACTAGAATTTCAAAGGTGAACTTTGGTAGAGCAAAAGTTGGTAATCTGCAGCACTCCAATGGCATAAAAACATGGTTCAACAGGAAACAATCTCAATACTGTGGGCTTGTTGTATCATTTCAGCCAAAGAAGGCATTCAGCATACATTGTTGTGCTCCAACGTTGGAAACAAAATGTAAGTGCTTTTCCTTGAACCATTATTTTAATTGCTTGGGGTAGTGGATTTCCCAAGCTTTTGGCGGGAAAAACTGATACACAAAATTACTATTCTTTTTTCTAGTGAAGGTAACATCAAAAGAATTCTTTATAAAGCCTAAAAACTCTGGCTAGCTCTGAGAAGTTATTCTTTTGGCAATCTGAGGGCTCTCCATTCAGATCGAGTCTTAAACCCTTCATTTATGGCTTAAATCATGTTCATGTGAGCTTCTTCTATTTTTGTTGAATTTAGGATATAAGAATCAATCTGAACTATGAACACTATTTCTTGATCTAAACAGTTCAGTAAATAGTTGAAGCGTCCTTCCAGAACTGTAGCTTTTGTGTTTGTAGAGAGAATATCTTTCTTCAGTTTATCACATTACAGGCTGTTCAACATACGTAATGTGCATGAGCATTTGACAATATTTGTAGAATCTGCCTGAACGAACTGATGATTGAGAATGTTATACTATTCAGTTGATGTTTTTCTTATATAAATTACTTATATTTCCAGCTGCTGCCGCTGGTGTGGATGAGAAAGAGACTAAATCATCTGGCTTGACAAGCAAACTGATTCCGAATTCACCTGAGGTGAGCATCACGCTATTAGTTGCGTGAGCATTAAGTCCTGACTGTCTTTATTTTGCCGTTCTCATTGTTTTACTTTGTCCTACTCTAGAGCTATGATGTTTGTAATTTGTGTGCTTTTACTGCTCATTGAAGGTTTTGTATAATTCTTTTTGGGAGTTAACGTGCTATATATGATACTGTTGGTTTCATCTTGCTTGTTTCTATTTTTAAGATGCTGACTATGGTGTTGACTTCTGTTCGGAAACAGCTTCAGATAAGGCAGAGCTAGCAAGTTATCTGGCAGCCTTTGATCCAGTATTTGATATAATTCTTTTTTCCATTTTTCATCAGATTGTTTGATTCTCAAGAATGACCAATTTTTGGTATGGTGATTTGAACAGCATGAAGGCTTAGTCTGGCTTATATGCCATTCCATCTTATTAAGTTGTTTGTGAAAAGAATTGTGCATTTTCTACTTGGCAAAAGCCATCATCACTTACATTTCTTGTGCTTTTTCGTGAATTATGAGAAAATCGAAGTTGTTATATTTCTCGTGTTGTCCTGTGAGTTTTTAGCGAAATCTTTCTGCATGTGCACCTCTTCAGATTCCATAATATTAACAACGTTTTTCACTTAAATAATTCACAAGTGTGTGTAGATGTCAAAGATGCAAATGGTTAGTATCAAGTACTATTTTTAACTTCATATGATTTTGGAAATCCTATAAGACTGTTGCCTGATTCCTCTACCATCGTGAAAATATTTCTCATATCCTTGAACAAGATTAACATACCGGTTTCCCCAAATTAGCCCTACCATGGGCTGATTTATCATGCAATTGCGTATCTGTACACTTAACTTTTACATATAAATATCATGTTATTTGGCCTGAAGTATGTACCTATTTGATTGTATCTGCAGATTGAATCTCTGGTCACTGAAATATGCAATACGACTTCCATTGCAGAGTTTGAATTGAAAGTGAGCAATTATAAATGCTTCATTTTCTTTTTCATAACTCTGGTATGATCTAAGTTCTTATTTATTTATTTATTTATTTATTTTTCTGATGTTGTTTCTGTGTTTCTCTTCTTCCCCTTTTGTTGCCCATTGTTAGCTTGATGGATTTCGGCTATATGTTTCAAGGGACTTAAATGAGAAAAATACACCTCAACCACTGTCTGCTTCTGCTTCAGTCTCTGCTCATGCTTCTCCTCCTCTTGCTTCAGTTAATGCAGATACAACAACCTCGGCACCTGATTTGAATGGGTCCATTTCTTCTACATCTTTGACTATCTCCAAGCCCAAACCATTTTCAGGGACAGTCCGATCAATTCTTGAGAGAGCTGCAGATGAAGGCTTGATGATACTGCGATCTCCAAGGGTGAGATTCTTAAGGATGAATTATTTTAATTATTTGAGCTCTAAGGCACTGAAATCATGAATGTGCAGGTGGGCTTTTTCCGAAGATCTAGAACTATCAAGGGAAAGCGTGCTCCCCCATCTTGTAAAGAGGTATGATGGGTTATTGCCAAAACTACTGAACTATACACTAAGCACACTGTTCTGTTGGAATGCTAAAATGAAATAGAATCATTCTTTAGAGTTTCAGATGATTTATATGTTTGATGCTTGTGTGCATTTGTCAATCAATTCTTAACCACATTGCTTTGTAGCCTATGGCCATTTCATGGAAGACTTGAGCGAAGAGAGATGACGGCTACATTGAACTTTGGATTTTCGAATCACTTTCATAACTTCAAAGAAATTTTCTGAAGGCCATAGGCCAGATGATCTTTTCCACAAGACATCGTATATGACAGTTCTATTAACCAATGCTGAAACATCTCTTTTCTTTTTGGCTTAACAGAAACAAACAGTGAAAGAGGGTCAAGTAGTTTGTTACATTGAGCAGCTGGGTGGCGAACTCCCAATTGAGGTTTGGTCAAATGACCTTTTCTATTATATTAGTGTTGGATGAGTGAAGCATGTTATCAATCACTACTGAATTTGACCTTGCATCGCTATGCGCCCATTCAAGCGGTTCCTATGGAGCCAGCTGCTTCTCTCTCTGACTTTATAATGTATATGACAGTGTTGATATAATGTGTCAACTTTTTGTTGCAATAAGAGATATGTCAACGAGTCAAAAACCAGCCCTCTTTTTACCAGAAAACAGAGGCCAACGGTCAAAACGAACAATCAAATGTTAAACGGAAATTCAATCTGATGACTGAAAACATACCAGACTAGCCAAAGTTCTAAAGTTATTTTGATATTAGAAGTGCAAGTGCTTAATTTCACTTTGATATTTGGCAGTCTGATGTATCCGGTGAAGTAATCAAAATACTGAGGGACGATGGCGGTAAGTTCACTCTAATTCCCACCTTTCAAGCTGAGAATTTCTGGTTTTAAGGACATTGGATCATTTGTACTTTGCTTTGCTTCAATAACTTGACAGAACCTGTCGGATACGGCGATGCTCTCATTGCAATTCTCCCAGCATTTCCTGGTATAAAGAAGCTTCAGTAGATCATCTGATTAATCTTTTCTTTAAACCATTCCCAGTATTATTAGGGTTAGCCAAATGCACCCTTTTTTTCCTAGATACTGACGGGTTACCATGACTACCAGTTCATTCTGTTGTTAACTTATGATTACAGTTGAGTGGTGATCCTTACACAAATCTGATTCCTGTCAATGAAGTCTTGGTATCAAAGTAGGAACCTTGGCGGGCAGAAATCTAACTTTCTTCTTCATCCTTATACATGCACTCTTTTATCTTTGAAGAAAATGAAGACGAAAGTTCGTTTTATAATGGAAATTAACTAAATCAAATAATCAGATTACAAGATTTATCTCAGGAAGTTCATCAACGGTGATGGCACGGTTACCATATATTTTAAAAGGATCTGTGCTTCCAACTGCAAATCATTAATTACGTCTTTTCTCTTTGATCAATTCATGGGCATAAATTAAATTTAATGTTCTTATTTTTAATAAAAAATTCGAATAGAGGTCGGTTCATGTTTTTATTTTTTCTAATATGAAAGTCCGGCCCGTAATGGTCGAAAACTTTTAACAAGAAACGAAATGCCGTCTTGTAGTTTGGTTCAAAACTTTAAAAAGAAAGAAACTTTAAATCTGTAGTGATAAAATTACCTGATGCCCACAAAGAATTGTTGTATTGGCATTATTGTCAGCCTGTTTTGGTAAGTGGGTTTGCATGTACAGTCAGTTCTTTGTTTTGGCAGTTATGGGTTTTTGGGGGGGGTTTATTGAGCATTCTCTCTCAAGGTTGGCATTTTGGCATCTGAGTCATGGTCGATTTTACTCTCGAATCTGAAGTTGTAGAGATGCTATCATCTTTGGAGGTTTCTTTTCGCGGCTTTTTCTGAAATTGCATTTCATTTTTCGGTGTCAGTTCTTCGTTTTTTTGGTTCTTATCTTATTATCATACTATCTAGCTTTTCTTGATTTTAATCTGAAATCCGTTCTATTAAAGAAGTTTCATCTGGGTTTCTTCGTTAACCAAAATGCATCAGTTTAGCCCTCAGTTTCCGACTGAAAACATGAATTCCAAGAGTGAATCCGAAGATGAAAACCCAATTTCCAATAAACCGAGAACTTATGATATCACTTTCCACCCAAGTACTAAAATGCCTGCGGCAACAACCATGACTCGCAATTTCAAGACCCAACAGTGCTCAAATTTCAGATTTGGAAGTTGTAGGCATGGAAACAAATGTTGCTGTGCTCACAGTACTGATACAGCGCGGCATTGCTTGCCAAATTTGCAACTGCAAAGGCCTGGAGGCACTGATCATGAACTGGGCAGTGTCTGGAATGGGGTACATGGATTGGGAAGAAATCCACCAAATGTTTGCAAGATGTTCTATTTCAGGAAAGAATGCACGTATGGGGATAAGTGTAGGTTCCTTCATGGAATTCCTGAGAAAATTGTTAGGGGAGATTTGGGACATTATAGGGAGAGTTCATACATAAATATGGGAAATAGAGGATATAGAGGGATTAACAGAAGTGGTATTGGCAGCTTAAAGCCAGAGGTGAAGAAGAACAGGCCGTGCATCAAATGGGAGATGACAGGAAGCTGCCCGTATGGAAACATGTGTTGCTTTGTTCATGGATTTGCAGGTGATGTCCATGTTCTATGCTTACTGCTATCATTCTTATACGTGTTTTATCTGTTGCTTGAAGAACATTAATTTTAATTCAATCAACTGTTCGAAAAAAACAATGTGATGAATACGGGGTTGATTTTTTTGGATGTAAATAACAAAAAGATCAAGGATCTTCGGCTATCACTCTGAGTCTGTATGTAAACAATAAAAAACTCATTGGTATAATTATGGTATGATTCAGATGTTTCTTCTTTATTAACTTGCTAGTGTTCTATCACCTAATTTACATCTTAGTATTATAAAAATAATTTCCACACGTACATGTTAGCTCTGTTTTATTTGTATCCTGTGAAGATGTTTTTCAGTGTAATAAGGTTCTTAGTTTTGTTAAACTTTCTTTTGGAATAGAATTGTGATAAGATGTTTTTTTTTTTGGAATAGAATTGGAGAAGCCTGCTGGCCATATTGAATTGGTTTCTGGGCTTTTGCCTGCTAAGTTTCCAAGGACTCCTGCTAGGGGAAAAGATGCTATCAGGACTGGTTACAAGCGGCAAGTGGAGGTACAGGAATGCACCTTCCAGCGGGAAAAAGTAGGCAAAATTAATGGCATATATGCTGATTGGATCGAAGAAAATGCCCTTCCTGATGCAAGTTGAATCTTATCCGTGTCCGACAGTTAAAATTGTCGATTACAGAACGTATTAGTAGTAGTAAAGGCCTCTTCATGTGAGGACCTAACAGGATATGATGAATGCTTAATACCTTTATGTTGGAACATCTTGATCAATTAACCATGGCTGTGTATATACCTGGAGTGCAATCCCGAATTTCCCATCGACCCTGTAGTATAGATTGAACGTGCTGCACATGCAGGATGACCTGGAAAGAAAAGAAAACATAAAAGAATGGTTTCTTCAGCACGAACAGAATCTTTACTGCTCTTTTCAACGAAGCTTCGCCAAAACAAGTAAAAGAAATTCCAGACCTTGATCTATCAGAAGTCTATGCATCATTAAGGCCCAATTCTTTAGTATCCTGTACCGAAGTTATTTTGCACAAAGTGGATGAATGAAGCTGTAACTGATCATGGCAATCAGCTTTTGCTTTATTAAAATTAAAGCAAACCAAAGGTAATTAAAATTCCAAAACCTGATGTTAATGCAACCTGTAAACAAGTCTTTCAGGCCCTACCTTACCCCGTTCCGTGAACAATTTCGACCAGTATACGGACAATGCGCAAGTCCGATACCTTGAGTGTATTCGCATATAAATACCTTTGGTGCTGCTGAAAGTAATTTCACCATTAGCCATCTGCAAAGCTTTTAGGGGTTCTTCCCTTCTACATTTCAGGTCCTTGGAAATAATGAACATGAATTTTGATGTTGTGCAATTTCTATCCTGCTTGTGGAAATGCAGCACTGAACATGGCGGTTATGTTTGTTTCGAAGAAGAACTTGGGGCCCTACAATCTGAAATGCATGTCCTGAAGAGGCTGAATGACCACTTGAAGAGCAGAGTGGAGGAGGCAGTGACAGAAAATAGGAAGCCGCTACCACAGGTGGAATGGTGGATCTTAAAGGTTGAAAGTATGGAACCTATTGTTTATGATCTGGTGAACCAGGCATCTCAAGAACTTGAAAGTAACTGTCTTGGAAAATATTGTCCAAAGAATTGCCGATCCAGGTACAAGGTAGGAAAGGAAATTGTAAGGGTTTTAAGGAATGTGGAGGATCTAAAAAGTAAAGGAGAACAGTTTGAAATAGTGGCCGTTCCTGCAGAAGGACCGTTTGATAAAGCTTGGAAGTGCCTTGGAGAAAAAAACGCAATTTTTGGCTTATATGGCAAAGATGGTATAGGTAAGACTTCTGTCTTGATTCAAATCTCCAACAACTTGCTCACCTCACACCCTGAGCACCATTTCGACTACGTCATCTGGGCGGTGGTGTCCAAAGATCCTGACCTTGAAAAAATCCAAAGTGATATAGGTAAGGACATGGGATTTATTGACAGATGGAGGGACAAAAGTAGGAAAGAAAGAACCGAAGAGATCTCTAAGGTTTTGAGCCATAAGAGATTTCTATTGATGTTGGATGACGTACGGGAGCTGCTTGATTTAACTGAAATAGGAATTCCTGCTCCAACTAGAGAGAATGGCTCCAAGCTAATATTCACAACTCCTGTAGAGGACGTCTGCGACAAAATGGGCGCTGATGAAAAAATTCAAGTAGGCAGACTAGCGGAGAAAAAAGCTTGGGAATTGTTTCAGGAAAAGGTCACCGAAGACACCCTCAATATGCATCTCGATATCCCCCCGCTAGCTCAGACTATTGCCAAAATGTGCAATGGTTTGCCGCTTGCACTTATTACCACTGGCAGAGCAATGGCCTGCAAGAAAACGCCTCCAGAATGGCATCATGCAGTAGAGGCCTTAACGTATTCTGTTTCAAAAATTTCAGGTACAAAAGATCCAGTCTATGCCTTGCTAAAGTTCAGCTATGACAATTTACCCAATGACACCATCAAAGCCTGTTTGTTGTACTGTACTTTGTTTCCAGAATATTACAGCATAAATAAGTTTAACCTGATAGATTATTGGATTGGGGAAGGATTTTTGTGTGGGCTGAATGCACGAGATGAGGGTCATAAAATTATTAGCACCCTTATTGATGCTTGTTTACTGGAAGATGAAGGAAAATATGTAAAAATGCACGATTTGATTCGAGAAGTGGCCTTATGGATAGCCTGCGAGTGCGGCAAGTTTAACGACAAGTACTTGGTAGAGGCAGGAATTCAGTTAGCTGAAGCACCAGAAGTTGGAAGATGGGAAAGGGCAAGAAGGATATCATTGATGGCTAATCATTTTCAGAATCTGACAAAACCACCCAGATGCAATGATCTCTTCACTTTGCTCCTCGGAAATAATTATTTGAAGATGATTAGCAACTCTTTCTTTCAGTTCATGCCTTCTGTGAAGCTCATAGACCTATCTGAAAATAGAGAACTAGCTGTACTGCCACCTGGAATATCAAAGTTGGGATCTTTACAATATCTGAACTTGTCCAGGACAGGCATTAGGCAGCTGCCAGTTGAGTTGAAGAACTTGCTGAGGCTGAAATGCTTGACTTTGGAGTATACCTATGAACTCCAGACGATTCCAACGCAGGTACTATGTTGCCTTTCTGACCTGAATGTACTGAGAATGTTTCACTGCGCTTCTTCAGATCGAGTCGTGGGAGACGGTATTTATACTGGTGGTTATGAGTCCTTAATAAGCGAATTGCAGCAGCTCAAATTTCTGAATGCCCTGACGATCACCATAAGAAGCGAGCATTCTCTTGAAGGATTTAAACGCTTGGATAAATTTCGTACCATCACCCACGCTCTATCCCTCCAACGTTTTAAGCACTCAAGCTTGCTTGATATATCGTTTATAGAAGGTATGAAATGCTTAGATGATCTCGAATTCTGTGATTTCTCCAAGTTGAGCGAGCTATGCATTGATGAATCCTTGATCATGAGGGGAGGACATTTCAACGGCCTTCGCAAAGTTTCAATAGTCAGTTGCTGGAAACTGGAGGATTTGACATGGCTTACTCTTGCTCCAAACCTAGAGCATCTTATTGTGTCAAGATGCTCCAACATGGGAGAGATAATCCGTCAAGATGAACAGAGTGAGAGGAAAGGGAGTACGTTTGCGAAACTTGAAGTTGTGAAATTGGTTTCCCTGCCAGAATTGAAGAGCATATACCCTACAGCCTTGGCTTTCCAGCACTTGGAAGAAATCATCGTGGATGACTGTCCGAAGCTGAAGAAGCTTCCACTTGATTCAAACAGTGCAAAGCATCACAGAATTGTCATTCAAGGATGGGAAGAATGGTGGAAAAATTTACAATGGGAGGATGAAGCCACTCAAAGTGCTTTCCTTC
Organism: Dalechampia spathulata; assembly: GCA_948192965.1. Taxonomy (NCBI): domain Eukaryota; kingdom Viridiplantae; phylum Streptophyta; class Magnoliopsida; order Malpighiales; family Euphorbiaceae; genus Dalechampia; species Dalechampia spathulata. Next base: position 17,328 of record CANYBF010858897.1, read on the forward strand.
ACTGTTTTAAAGCTTGCATGTACTGAGTTCGGCATGGAAACGACAGTAAGTGACAACAGGCGTACGTTCCTCAATTCTGATGTATTCGGTTCCTTCAAGTTTCTTTATAGACCAAGTAAATGTTGAATCACAGAGAACCATGTATATGTTTCACCTCTTGCTGTCCTGGATTTGAACTATCATCCCTTGTTATCCATTGTAAGTAATGATGCTAGTGGATGGTTTATCCTTATCTTGCATTTTCTTATCTAGTGTCGGCTGTGATCTGGTGACGTCAAAGGACTGCAAAGTCTCAAAATGACTTCCATTCAACCCTTCAAAAATGTGATTTCATCGACCTCGCTGGGTGTTAAATAAGATGATACACAATCGGTTCAGAAATGATTGTGAAGAATACGTTCCATTGTCGAGCTTGATCAAGCCCTAATTAAGCATTTTCTTTCTTTAATTCTACAGGATGCATAAATCCATAAATAAGCTTCACCATATGGCGTTCCTTTCCGGGATTTGTAAACAAGCATCAATCCTTTAAAGTCCTCTGAAAGAGAACGAATTCAGTGCATTTAAATTTCTGGATCAAAGAAATTCATCTGATTTTGTTTTTCTCGAACATGTTACATTGTTTAGTACACCCGATCAAGTCACATAGATTTTGATTTATATCTCAGAGATTTGGCAACTGGGCTAGCTCTGCAACTACGGATTAGTGTCCTGACATCCTTCCGTATGGATAAGCAAGCGCAAAGAACTGCAATCGACATTGCTGGGTAGATGTTAAAACCTCTGACAGGTTTCATATCAGAGTACTTTCTTATAAGAACCTCTCTCAGGAAGCCCCATAAGATAACAAGTATTCCACAAAAGCTCATTCTCCCAGCTCTTACAACACCTGACAGAGCCCCCGCCACAGTCAAGTAGCTTCCTGTAAGAATCTAAACCACAAACGAATGGAATTGCGTTATTTTGTATTTGAGACGCAATTTATCGCATGTTTTTGGAGATAAATTACAACTTGAATTTCATTCCTGTGGACCAGATGTAAACAAGTTTATATTCTTAAATTACGGGTCAAATGTCAGGAAGAAAATGAAAGGAATTTAAGAGTAAACGAACCTCCAGGTAATGGAAATCCATTGCTGTGGAACCCTTTTTCAGATTGGTAAGATTATGCTGCTTTAGCAATTCAGCATAGCTTGGGATGGTTCTGTTGTTGATAAAAGCTCTTGCAAGGGCACCAGGGTAGAGAAGTGTCTTGACGAAAATTTGAGGGCAGATCTCTGTTGCAATTAAATGAGAGGACGTCACCATTACAGGAGATGTGCATGTTCCGATTCTGCATGGTACCCTGTCAAGAAACAAAATTTATTCAGATTATAATTTGAAAACATCCTAATTAATAATTAATAATTACTAACTAATGTTTAATGACAGAGGATTAAGATAAAGAGAAGTCATTAATGACGAAGATTAAAAAGAAAATGGAGGATTTTGATAGTGGAAATGATGATTGGTTCATGAAAAGAAAAGTGATGATAATGACTGTGAATATAAATACAAAAAGAGGGAAAGGGAAAGGAAAGAAGGAAATACCTAAAGAGAGGGAGTTGAAAGAGAATGATAAGAAAAAGAATGAGAGAAGCAATGAACGAAACGAAAGCTGCCCATTTCCTTGAAGAAGCCATTGTTGTTTCCCAATGCCCTACTGATACACAATATCAAAATGTAACAAAATCAAAAAAATGTGGGATGGATTTAACTCCAATCTCCGTTTTTTGGGTTTTTACCGGTTTTTGTTCTGCTCTACGGTTCTATTGAGGGGTACGACAGAATCCCGGCGACAAATATTTGCGCCTTTTAATGTTGTTCATTCAAAAGAAAGAAGAAAGAAAGAAAACTAGGCAAAGCTCCAAACTGTATCTGCAAGCCGGTTTTAGCCGTGGCCCTGACTTGCGAGGCTCGGCTAGAATCGACCCAGACCACTTCAGCTCAAACAAAAGAAAAACAACCATGAGCCTAACGAAAGCCTCAATCCACATTGGCTCAAAACTCAAATCATGATGAATCTACAATAATAATAATAATAATAATAATAATAATAATAACAAATCTAAGATTTCCAATTAAAAAAGAAAAATCTTTACTTCTCTAGTCCTCTCACAGGACCCTTTTTTTTTTTTTTTGCCTAAAATCAAACGTAGTACCAATCCTGCACAGATCGTATTAATTATAGAAGATAAATGGGAAGAAGATGACAACACGTCTCTGCCCTTGTCAACGATTCTCCGCTTAACTCCAAGTGTCAAAAAATTTGCAAGCTTTCAAAGTTTTCTTGCTTTTTTTTTTTAATATCAACGTCGCCAATCCTCAAGCTTCCGTGCTTGATGATTATAAGTTCATCACAAGCAAGCTAAGTTGTCACTCTACATTGCCCAAGTTCTCATCTAATCTTCAGTAACACTAATTAATGACCCCTTGGTCTATATATTATTTAGAATGGATGGGGTTACTAAGTTGAAACAATCTCTTAAAAGCATCATCATCTTCCCATTAATACAACCATAAAGAAAGTACCAATCAACTTGATGGGAAAAAGTTGAAGAATTTAAAAAAAAAATCCAACTTTGTTGAAAAGGATTGATGCTAAAACGTACAGTTTGGCCATTTCTGAGCTACATGTCATCTTCTCTTGTCTTTTGAGTTTCTTGAAGGACCGTTCGTTCATTTTTTCATATTTTTCGTGACAGTCAATGTGGGCTCACCATCCTCATGTTTTTTATATGTATTCCTCAACTAGTTCATATACAATAATTGCATTCTGAACCTGTAAGAATCATATACTCCTCCATTTCACATACCTGAAGGTGTCCATAGGCCAGCTTTATCTTCTGTTTGAAAATGTGGAGTAATCTTCCATTTGATATCCTCGCCAACATCTTCTCCTTCCTCTGCCCCGACTCTTTGGAACGAGCCAGGTCGGCTTGCCGTCATTGGCACACATGTGTGGCTGCTTACCCTTTAGGCCAAACTCCGCCCACGCTCATCCATCATCCACCCTGGTTCGTAGCTTATCCTACACGTTACCGTGAACCGTGTTGTTTTGTTCATAATCCGGTGACCAAGAGGTGGCATGTGTTATCTCTGGAGTTTCTGTCTGATCCAATCAGACCCGTTGCCTCTATTGGTAGCCTAATTCTTCAAAAAGCTACCAATTCAACAATTCTTCTTTTGGCTGTATGTAATCCTTTCACCAGACAGTTTAGGTACCTTCCCGTGTTGAACATTGCGAGGACTAATCCAGCAGTTGGTGTTGTATTCCTAGATTCAAGCCAGCACTTCAGAGTCTATGTGGCAGGTGGGATGTCCGAGGCTCCACGTTGGAAATGTACGATTCTAGATACAACACGTGGCAAATTGTGGGAAGCATGCCATTGGAATTTGCAGTTAGGCTAACAGTCTGGACTCCTAATGAGAGTGTCTATTGTAATGGAAATTTATATTGGATTACCTCGGCTAGAGCTTATAGCGTAATGGGCTTTGATATCAAGTCCAACAAATGGCAAGAACTGAGCGTGCCAATGGCTGATAGGCTAGAATTTGCCACGTTGGTGCACCGCAATGGGAGATTGGCACTTATTGGCGGCACATCTGTCGGGGAGGCCTGTGTCTGGGAGCTAAATGAAGAGAGTATATGGTATATGACCGAGAAGGCGCCAGTAGAATTGGGGCTTAAGGTTACAAGAGGCAAGGCTAGTTGGGGTAGGACAAAATGTGTAGGCGGAGACGGGGCTATTTGCTTGCACAAAGATATTGGGTCAGGAATGGTAGTTTGGAGACAAGTTGCAGAGAAACAGAGATGGGAATGGTCATGGATGGAAGGGTGTTGTTCGATTAACGGTAGAAAAGTCCAAAGCATGTCAATTAGAAGTTTATTAATGCATCCAAATCTTGCTTGCTCCTGCATTTTCAGTAAATAAAGAGGCATAGTACGAACAATCTGAAGTTGTCACTGTGACCGGGCTTTTATTTTATTTTTATTTAAGAAAGAAAAGATGGGGCATATGCATATGATTTAGACTTCAAGAAACAGTTATTGAACAAGTGATGATATCATTATGATGTCTGGGAGGTGGGAGGGCAATGATAAATTCATAAAGGTCAACATGATTTGTTGTCATTATCATTTGGTCTCCAGTTATTATCATTTTCAAAATTCAATTCCATCTACCAGTTTTGGATTCAAATTCCCTCCCCACTCAACATTCTCTTGCTAATCAAAACCCTAAATAATTTGTAAACTTGGACTCTTATCAATTTATTCAACGCTCAAACCTAACAATTAAAAGTTGTCTGACTTACAGAATGAGTTGCCATGTTTGAAAGGGTAAGAACCCAATTAGTACCACTTAGATAATCACTCCTTTCTGTTCAAAAATATGTATGTCATGACGTTGATATCATTTTTTTTATTTATAAAGTAATTAACTATAAATCCAGAAAAATCTCATTGACCCAACAATTCAACTCCTCTCCATTCTGCACCATTATATCATAAAAATATCTAAAATCTACGAATTAAAAATCCATCCATATTAGTTAAATATAAAAAGCAAGTGGGGTTATTCATAAACTGATTGGCATGAATGTGGTGACAAGACCGTTGCAAGTGGGTTCTTAATCTTGATGATCAAGATCTTAAAAAAGTTCATGTATGTGTGGAATTGAATTATATAAGAGATCCCAATTACTATGAACATTGATAGTCAAAGATCAGTCAAACGCAATTATTAAATGAACTATGGAGATGAGATTTCAGGAGATTAAAAAGAGCTCGACATGTTTGGCTCATCACCAACATATTTCATTCTTTCATGTTTATCATCCAATTATCAATACCTCACACTACTCTCTGTTTAGCTGTGTGCTACATGCAATCTGACATATATCTATATATATATATATATATAAGAAGCAGGTGGTATTGGTAACCGACGACCACATGGGTCGAACTAATCTCGACTCTTTCAATCTATCAACCAAACAATTCAATTACTAAGCCCACCTCTTTCTTACTACATATTACATTATTATTATCATCTATATTAATTTTTATACATATTTGACTCAAGTATGTATTTACCTCTAATTTATTAAATTTTTTTTATTAAAAAATACATATATCTTATTCTTATAATATATTTAATATTATAGTAAAATCTCAAGCATTATCTGATATTAAAAAATATATTATTTATTGAAAGGTTTATTGTATATATATTGTGTGCTGGAAACGACATGCCGTGTTGTAAAACTGACGAAACTAGAATATACTAGTCTGTGAAATTTCTATGTAGCATATCTTACATAAGTTGAATGATTATGTTAATTTTTAGTTTACATGAGCATTTATCCTCCCCATATAATATGACTTTCTATGAAAATAATAAAAATAATAATTAAAATCCATGGACCAATTTAATAATTATATTTTAATAAGATTAATATAAATTTATAATGTGCCTAATGCAGGTGTTTACGGCATGTATATAAAGAAGACAAGGCAATTTCTAAATATATAAAATAACATGAAGCAAGGTGGGTCAAGCTGTAGACGCAACGCAAATGCTCCAGAAATTTCCATGTTGGCGTATTGATTATTAAAAGCATATCAACAAGATAAACACACTATCGTATATCAATAATATGACAATGTATAATTATTTAATTATTTAAAAATTAATACTCATATGCTATTTTAACGAACCCAATTAACTGCTTTGAATATAAAAATAAAATAATTAGGATGGAACAAATCCTGGCGATTTCGATCTTAACAGAAATTAAAAAACGTTATTAAAGAAAGGATAAAAAGTAATATTTTTGTTGATATGTTTGACTCGGTTCCCTTGCAATCACCCTTTCTCTGTTTCAGCTCAACCTTCTTCTTATCTTTCTCTTCTCCTGTATATATACTAATTTACTACACCAGAGATTGGTCGTATATGTACGATTATATTGAAGCATCTGCACAAGTTTCAAGTTTAAGGTGCTGAATCAACTCATCAAGAACATAGAAGAAGAAGAAGAAGAAGAGGCGGAGGAGGAAGAAGAAGATCCGGACAGAGTGATTGAGCCATGGCTGGTCTGCAAAGATCTGCGGTGTCATTTCGAAGGCAGGGATCGTCAGGACTTGTTTGGGATGATAAGTTTTTATCAGGAGAGTTAAACCAACAGGCTAATAGCAGTACCAGCAGCAACAACAACGATCAAAAGCAAGACCAGGATCATCACCATCAACGTCAAGAACGCCAAGAACTTCAAGAAAAGCTAGATATAAAGCAAGAACGAGATGTTAAGCCCCCAAGACCAATCACTACTATTGAAAGAAGCCGATCTAACGGTGGACAACGAACTTATCGTACAGGTAAGGTTTCTCCGGCCATCGAACCTCCCTCTCCTAGAGTTTCTGCTTGTGGGTTTTGTGGTGCCTTTAGTAAACCACCCAAGAATCATCGGAAAAAGGCTGGAAAGATGCCTAGATCAAGATAGCTTTATTTTTCTCCTTCTTTTGTGGGCGATCGGCGGTGGAATATTCCGGTGGAATTAGTATTGGTAATATATATTTATATATCATATATATGTCGTTAGCTTTGTAGGATTTTAAGATTGCGTCTTGTCGTTTTTTTTCAAAGTTCGTTTCATCTCATCAATAAGGGGAGATGTTGGAGCTTTTCTTCCGTTAGATAAATTAGCTCTTGCTCTTGTTCTTGTTTCTGGGTGCTGGGTTTTTAGAAATGGTTTGGATGTTCTGGTATTGGATCCATTACCTGTGCATATGTTTTGGTGGCAATCCTGAAGATTTATCTTTACCTTCTGTTTTCAATTCCAGTGTATACAATTTCTTTTGATATGGTTTGCATACTTCAAAATTGGCATGTTTCTTGATGTGGGTAAGATGATGGATATTTCTGCATACGGATTAGAATATCCTCTTACGATCTTCCCAGCTTGTGAAAAGTAAGTAGAATGCAGGCGAATCTGCTACAATTCTGGTTCTCTCTGCCAAAGATTCTGGCTTTCTGGGAATCCAAGTGGACCCTGTTAATACAAGTTCTAGCAGGCGTTATACTTTGCAAGTTTCGGTTTTGTGTCAAATTGTCATACAGAATTGAATCATATAATTAATTGGACGGTGGATTAAGCATGCTACTAGAAATTAAAATAATTAAGTAGCCAGCTTCATTCATTCTACATGTCGTAGTAATGGTGTATGGTTAAATTTGATTACTTTCACACTCTGGATTCTACCCCGAATTCATTAGCAGGTTCTGTTTTTTGGCCTTAATTTCAACACGTGTCATTTGTCTGGCATTTTGTCAATGACCTCTAGTCCAGCAGCTGCTCTTTTTCATGGAATTTCTCGAGATCCACAGAGAGAGACGTTAAATAATCAACGTAAAGAGAAACTTTAAGCAGCTGACTCGCAGACTGTAACATTAACAATCAACTCATAAATTCCTAAAAGAACATAGTCGGTCTTCCTCGAATTTTCCCAGATTCAACCTCGCAAGCATCTCTCTAAATCGCACCAAGATTGTCCAACTTTCGCACTGCAGACCGCAGACTGCAGTCAATAGAGGGCATCTCTGGGTATATTAATTTATCTTCGTTCCTGGGATTGCATTGACTATCTCTAACAATTATCATACGTGTTGTTCTTGCATGTGCATAGATAAGGTCGGCCGATATCAGTGACCCACATTTCCCCTTTGTGTCCGCTCAGCTCCACCGCATAACTAATGATATGGAATTATCTTTTATTTCATGAAAACGTCGGCTCGAATAAATGTATTAGATTTAATGTTTGTTCATTTTAATTAAAAATTATCAAATTTCATTAAAATATCATGCGGCCATGGAAGTACTTCATGCTTACTATAATACTATTGTTGCAAGGAGCCCAACCCTGACCGATAAACTCCAACTTCAAGCCCATCTGTATTTGGAAATAACAGCAATCATGGCAGAGGCTATAGCTCTAAGGGAGGCGACACAAGTTTTATTTTTCAAAATAATATTCCTGTTGTTCTTCTTGAAATGGACTCACATGTGGTAGCTTCAGCAGTTGTAAACCACACAAGTGATATTCCCTGGAAAATTAGTTCTGTCATAGAAGAAGTAAAAGATATCTTATCTAGATCTTTTAATTGTTATGTAAAATACATTAGTAGATATGCAGATTGGCTCTCTAAATGTAAATTCTAGAAACCATATAGTCCAAATGAATTGTTATTTGCAATGGTATTGAGGAATTTATTAGTGAAGGATGTAACTTCTTCAAGATTGAGTATTAAGTATTGAATGAAATCATTCATATTTTCAAAAAAAAAAGGTCATGACGGAAATCTAATCATTTCAACCGCTTACATCCATAATTATCACGATCAACCCGCAATCGGTTAATTACAGTTCAACACATGCCTATTTTAATGCCATTGTCTGAGCTTCAAATTCACTTTTCCCATCTGTCACGAAACTGACACTCGAAGCTGCCTTTTGTTTTTTTGGTTTGCTTCCTTCTTTCGTTAATCATGCCATTGTATGTGCCTTTGTCAAATCAAAACACCGATAAATTTAACAATTTGATTTTAAATTTCGTTACTTTGAGCTCCACAACTGTTGTAAAAAGCTTTCTTGTTTTTTTTTGAAAACAACATGAGAAAGAAAGGAATCGCTTCTTCCTTCCCATATCTGATAGTTAATGTATGTATATTTGCAAGTATCGTATGTATACATGCATTTGATTCCCTTCTCCAGCTTCCACAATCCGGGTTGCCTGCAGCAACCCGACCCAGATCCAAAAGGGTCTTTTTTGTTGGTGATTTTGGTGCTAAAGGAGATGGTTCCAGTAATGATACTCAGGTAAATGCCTTTTGAGCTAATTTTCAGCTTGTGGATAGAAAATATATTTACTATGATGGTTTACTGCTAATTTCGAATGCTATTGCCAATTAGTCGGTTTCTTAGTGGTTCTTTCAAGCGATTTCTCTGTGGCATTTGCTTCTACTTGTTTCAAGAATGCTGTCATTGTGCAAGCCAATTTTATGGTAAAACTTTGTGTTAATGTTGTGCAATTATTTACGGGTTTTCATTTCACAGGCTTTCAAGGAAGCTTGGGAGATTGCTTGTTCTTTTCCAGCTAGAGCAAGAATTGTAATCCCCGCTGGAATTACTCTTCTAGTTCATCCTCTTGAATTGGGCGGGCCTTGTAAATCAAGAATCAATCTCAAGGCAAGAACTTGCTATTAAATGATATAAACTTTCTTTCTTTTTTTCTTGTGTTAATGTTCCTTCCATGTGTATGTAATGTTTGTCCTTTTAGTTACCGTATTGGAATTGTAATTTAATAGATCTATGGTACCATTGTTGCTCCCAAAGATCCTGCTGTCTGGAAAGGTCTAAATCCTCGGAAATGGCTGTACTTCCATGGAGTTAACCATCTTACAGTAGATGGGGGAGGAACGGTCAATGGTATGGGACGTAGATGGTGGGCTCACTCATGTAAGATCAACGCGACAAATGTAATTCTAAACATTCGTTCTCAAACTTGATGTTTTGTTGAATCATTTCTTTTATATGCTATTTTCTGAATCTTTCAATTTTTTGTTTGTGGCAGCCATGTCGGCATGCTCCTACGGTTAGTGCTCTTACGTTGTCGAAGACAATGCATTCAGTTCCATTTCAAGTTTTTTCTGATGCGTTATGGTTTCCCTTCATGCATAACTTGCCCCATGATTTTGGTTTTCTGTTCATAGTTTTATACTTATTCTGATATAAAACTTGCGCCACAGGCTCTGACCTTCCACAGATGCAAGGATTTGAAAGTCTTGAACCTGAGGGTGGTCTATGCTCAACAAATGCACATATCGTTTACCAATTGTATCCGGGTTCTGGCATCGCAACTTGTGGTGACATCACCTGCTTTTAGCCCCAACACTGATGGAATTCACATCAGTGCATGCCGTGGTGTTGAGGTCAGAGATACAATTGTAAGAACAGGTTGGATATTTAAATAAACATCATCCTTCAAGTTTCAAAGTTTTCCTAATCATGAAATGTTTCTATTTTATTTTCACTCAGAGGTGGCGTATAAACAAGCAGACTAGGCAAATTGATGTGGTAAAATGTGCATGTATCAAAGATGAATGAATCATCATAGCTAATTTTTTCGAGCAACTTATACTTGATACAGATTAAGTTTGACAATCGAGGATAAATAAGGGTACCTCGAATTGACTCATTTAGTTCTTGGTTTGTCATGTTTAACTAAACCTCACTAACCTACACTCATAAATATTCCTTTTAGTTTCTTTTCATTATCCACATTTACGTGAAGGAACATCTAAAATGCTAGTTAAAATGTCCTACCTTCTGAAAGTGTACAAGTTCATAGAAGTTGTCTATATAAAAAAAAAAAAAAAAGAAGGCAGAGCCCTTAAGGTGCCTGCCATCAGCTGCTACAAAGTAAACGCTTACATCTTGCGTTCGAAGGAAGAATTTTACACTGGTACTTTCAGAAAAGTATATCGGAGTAGGGTTCAGGAATAAACAAGTTGGCTAAAATTTAATATAGATATAAGGCATTGAGATTTGGTAAATCCATTTGAAGAAATATGGGAAGAAAAGAATCAAAGAACAGATACCATTCTGTCAGACATGGAATTTAAGGGGATATTTAGAATTCTTTGTATGGAGGATGAACATTTTTGGGTTTCATGTACTCGTGCTGTAGCATTAATTGGTGGACGATTTTGTGTCTGGTTTGCACTTGCATGCTTTAGCTGCTTATCGATTTTATTCTCATTGATCAAATGCTTGAATTCTGCATCCAGGAGATGACTGCATCTCTATAGTCAGCAACTCCTCACGAATTAAAATCAAGAAGATTGCCTGTGGTCCAGGCCATGGCATAAGGTAACAATGATTTTTACTCTCTCAGATTTTATCTTCATGAATATTTGAACCAAGTCCAGTCTATATCAAATAGCATTGGAAGCCTAGGAAAATACAACTCAACTTCAAAGGTGCATGATATAATGATTGATGGGGCATTCATGTCCAACACAGATAACGGACTCCGAATTAAATCATGGCAGGTAAATTTCTCAAACCCTCCCTCTCTTTCCCTCTCGTAAAATGCATGATTCAGTTTTCTGCCTGGTGGCATTTGAATAATTGAATCCACTTTAAGAGCTACCCTGGCATTTTTTTGAACTTGAGCAGGGAGGGAGTGGTAGTGCAACTGATATCAAGTTTCAGAATGTATTCATGAAAAACGTAGCAAATCCAATTATAATTGATCAGTATTATTGTGATTCACGGATTCCATGTGCCAACCAGGTACAGAATGCTTATCGATCTTCTATAGAAGAATGTTATCCTGATGCTTTCTGATCCTTTAGATGCTCAAGTAGTCTGCCTGTGGCTAAAGGAAACTTTGTAACTCATTATTCCATGCAGACTTCAGCTGTTAAAATAGCGAATATATCCTTTATCCACATCCAAGGAACTTCGGCTACAGAAAATGCTATAACATTTGCTTGCAGTGATTACTCACCGTGTGAAGGGTTACTTCTAGAAGATGTTCAACTAGTGTCTCACAATGGGGAAATTCCAAGATCGTTTTGCTGGGAAGCGTATGGTTGGAGTGTGGATCCGGTCTATCCTCCTCCATGCTTCCCATTCAAGGAAAGCTTCATTAAGCAGATAGTTCAAACGGATTTCCATCAGAACATGTGAAGACAGGCTGCAGCATTTGAAACTGGAACCTGGAAAATCTAACCAGAAGAGAACAGGGATTCAGGTATTTCCGAGTCCAACGTTTTAATCATGAGTTTGAAGGCAATTCAATGTCAGATTCTGGGGAGCATTGTGTTTGTATAGAAAACCATTTGTATATAGAAAAAACATGGAATACAAATTGGGAAAACCTTCAACTTAAACTTGCGTATATACATTGATGGCAGCATAGATTATGTTTTACATCAAAAACCAGCTTCAGGTGTTGACAGGTTGATATAGCGTTTGTGGGTTTCTTTTTCATGTCAAACCAGGCCATAATAAACATGAAATTATATAAAACAAGAAGTAATTTGATTTATACACGACTATATATATGCTGTTCAAACTTTCAGTGCCAGGACCTCGTCTCTCTCTTTTCCCTTTTACAGAAAAGGTGGAATCGGTTCGTTTCTATCATTGAACCTAACTTATCATTGATCAGTTTGCCACCTCTTCTTTTGCTAAGCAAATTAATTAACTGAATTCTTGTAATCTTTAACAAGAAAACTCAAAGAAAGCACAAGCTTTGACTGGTGCATGGCAAGCAAAGCATCTATGCTTTTGGACACCCATCAACATCCTCTTGCAAATGAAGAAAAGTTTATATTCAATTTTTACTGGTTCAAGAATTCCTCCTATCTTGTAACTGTGATCATTTAATCAAGCAAGTTGGCGGTCGAATCTTTAATCCATTTGACAACTTACAGCACTTCCCATGCATATATAAATACGAACCCAAATGCATATATATGTATCCACATAGCAAGACAAGCGAAAGAGATTGAGAATCGAAATTATGAAGAAAACCGATAATTCGTTTCCTTCCCAGCTTCAACATTCTTCAAGTTCTAAAGCAAAAGAAGATGTTCTTCATTGTTCTCGCAAGGGTCAAGCTGGAGCTTCCACATCTTCTGATAATAAACAAGCACAAAAGCTAGAGAGCAAGCCATCTATGGATATAAATGAAAGTGCAGAAGTCTTCATCAACAAGTTCAGGCAGCAACTCATGATTGAGAGGCTGGAATCGATGGAGAATCTTGAGAAAATGCTGGCAAGAGGTCTTTAAACTTAATTAACCTACGTTGATCGCTCTTCATGTTTGCTATAACTTGGGAATATTAGTTATCTACTCTCTTTAATTTTCATTCTATATGTAAATACCTCAGTTTGGCTCGACTCGTGACCATTGAGGTATTTCTTCGTTATATGTATCAGATTTTTATGGTGGTTAAGTTTGGAATAAGAATATCCTTGTGTTTATTAAGATCGTTTGGCTTCTTTGCTTTGTTTGTTATTAGCTACTTTTACAGCAGAAAAGGATTCGTTGAAATCAGTTTTCAGACGTCACAATCTTGAAAAAAACTACAATCTTCAAAATCATACTAAGTGCCGATCGAGTTACATTCGAGTGGCACATAGAGGAAGATGCTTTCGCAATTTTATTGACATAATGTACGCAATGTTTCAGTTGCTGTTGTTGGATTACTCGATGGATCTGCTGCTGGTTATGGCATATCATGTTGAGATTAGAGCAAGCTGTCAGCATTTCTGCAGCCAGTGAGATGACAGGAAGATTGTCACAATTGCATACCTCGATCATGAATCCATCTGGGTCATGGAAGAACAGTTGATCGATTTGTATCCCTCCTTCTTCTACCGCTCCTCTTACGTACTTTATTTCCATTTCTTTCAGCTTCTTCTCCACTGCTCCCATGCTCTCGCACTTCAGCATTCATATTAACCATAATTAGTATTAATAGTATTTATTTCTATTCTTTCTGGAAATGTTCTGCAGATAGGTTCTGTTATGCTTATTATTTTTCCCTGGAATGAGATGTGGTTATCTTTCGGATCAATCTGGCTTTTCTTTGGCATGCTCCCTGGATCTTCTGATTGCAATAAATGTATTCCAATCCCAAAACCAAACAGCCTGCCAACTCCATTAGAATCATTTCCCCAGATCAGAATCTTCGTTAGTGATGATACGTAAGTTTAAAGAGGTGAAACTGCATATATACATACCAAGCTCCATCGAAGTCTAAAGGTTGAGGCCTCCTTATCGGCACAAACCCAAGAACATTCTGATAAAAATCAATAGCTTCCTCAATCGATCTACACTGAAGAGAGATATGGTTCAACGATCTGAGATGAAGAGGGTTGCCTGTATTTTCTTGCATTTTTCGAGAAACTTCGCAGCAGGAAAACTAAACACAGCACTAGACACCCTCTAATATATCTTTCTGGAAAAAACGGATTAATCAGAAACAGATAGTGCAACCAAAACAAATGATCGACAAGAAAGAAAACAAAACAAAATCATATGCTGTGTCAGATGTTTGACGAGGCACTTATTATATATAGAAACAAGGATCATACTGATTTTAAAAACAGTTTGACAACTTTGATGTTAAATATTCATTCTTCCATTAACAACAGGTAGGAATTCAGCATGATTCTTGAAACCCGATGCAATTCAGAACAACATGAATATGATAAAGACTTTCCAGGAGTGTAAACTTGTGACGTGTTAAGCATACAGACCCACAAAGTCATCGTTTGCAAGTAATTATTCGTTCATACATTCATGCAAAAATTCCTAAACATGATATGCGTGATCATTTATCCGATTATAAAAATCATGAGCAATAATTTCGGTCTAGTTGTTATTATGAATGCTTATTAATTACAGTTTGGAGGCTATATATATATGTAAAAGTGCATGATTCATGACATGGGTCACGGGTGTTAGTGGATTGGAAAAACGACTTCAGATAAGGAAAGAAAATATGGAAACTGTTGACAAGGTGGTCTTTGTTTCACAATCACAGTAGAAGCAAAGTAAAATTGCAATTGAAACCTCAAGAATCTAACTAGAATTGTTGACAAAATTTGGTTGGTCTACAAAAGCTTTTAATGATGTTGACTTTTATATTGGTTTAGACAAGGCAATTGCTTGATTTTATAGTGTGTCCGAATGAGTTTTGCAACCACGATTTACAGAAAAATACATAGATTTGCTGTTCCATTTTTCAGCTGCAACAACACAGTTTTACAGCCTCCTTTCAAACGCCAACAACCATAAGGATTGCCTTTTGGAATTTCAGGATTAGTCTTCAGGGTAAAATCTTGTCTTTTTGAATATTACCCACTAGTTAAATAGTCTGATATCATGTTCTTTCAGAATTCGAATATTAAATCGAGGTAAATTTTATTGGTATCCTGTTATAATACCCGGATTAATAAACAATGAGTTTGCTTAGATTAGATGATACCCTCTATAATGAGGACCTTTCTTTATTAAAGTGGAAGGATTTGTGTCCCCTCATCTTCATTATTAAAGACACTTTAACAAAAGTTTGATCAGTTATCACTATATGTGATTTTGTTGGGATAAATTAATCTATTTTTGAACATTGAACTCTTTACGTAAGACAATAATTTTGTAACTTATAAATTGATGGATTAGTCTTAATTTGATTCATATTTTTACATATGGATAAGTCAATTAATCCATATATAAGAATATGAACTAGATTTAGATAAATATAGGTTTAAATTGATATCAAGATTATTATGATATATGCTCTGAAAGATTATGTTTAACCATTTCGCTTTTCCTGCTAACTTTGTAGATTGGTCACTTGAGATTTTTCTGAGATGCGTGGAATTATTGTAAGGTGTCTTCTGTAAAAGTCATTTCAGGGACCAATATGTTAGACTATAAACTAGCTTGTTTTACATGAACAGAGAGATGTCTTACTTCATAGTGCTAGATTATGACTAATTAAGACCTTGTATGCCTGTCTTGTTACCTATTTTGCATTTCCTTTCACTGAGTACCACAAACGATGGTCTGCCCATTTCAAATCCAGTGCGGAGATTCCTTGATCAACCGCTGCTGGGAATGCACTGCTGGACATGCAGCATATGTGTGCCAACTTGAAGATAATCTTGAAGCTTTGGAGACTGCAAAAGAAGAACTAAAGGAGTTGAAAGACGACGTGATTCAAAAGCTCAACGTTGAGGAGGGACAACGAATGAAGCCGTTAAAACAAGTTCAAGGATGGGTTTCAAGAGCTGAAGCTAAGATAGCTGAGGTTGATGAGCTTATTAAACAATGTCCGGAACAACTTCTGAACTGTAAATCTAGATACGTGTTTGGTAGAACGGTTGCTAGAAAATTGAAAGATGTGATTGTTTTAAAGAGAAAAGGAGATTTCAAAGTAGTAGCTGAGAGGACAACCGGAGAATCTGTGGTTGAAAGACCAACTGAGCCAACAGTCGGCTTGGATAGTATGCTGGACAAGCTGTGGAAATGCCTCGTAGAAGAAGAAGTGGGAATTGTTGGCATATACGGCATGGGGGGAGTTGGAAAAACTACCCTTTTGATCCAAGTCAATAACAAGTTCGTCACTTCACCCCATGATTT
This sequence comes from Dalechampia spathulata, assembly GCA_948192965.1. Classification (NCBI taxonomy): domain Eukaryota; kingdom Viridiplantae; phylum Streptophyta; class Magnoliopsida; order Malpighiales; family Euphorbiaceae; genus Dalechampia; species Dalechampia spathulata. The sequence continues at coordinate 33,595 of CANYBF010858897.1, forward strand.
TGATTTGGTAATTTGGGTGGTAGTATCGAAAGATTTGAGGCCTAAAATAGTGCAAGAAGAAATTGCAAACAGGATCGGTCTTTCTGAAGATCAACAATGGAAGAATAAAGGCTTTACCGAGAGGGCTGAAGATATTTTCAGAATATTGCACAAGAGGAAGTTTGTGTTGTTGTTAGATGATATATGGAAGCGAGTGGAGCTTAAAGATATGGGTGTTCCTCTTCCCAAAAAGCAAAACGGGTCTAAAATAGTATTCACAACACGTTCTGAACAACTGTGCAACTCCATGGAGGCAGAGAAGAGGATCAAGGTGGAGCCTTTGGCACAGCATGAAGCTTGGGAATTATTCCAAAGTAAAGTTGGTAGAGACACCTTTCAAGCAAACCCGTTAATTCCTGCTCTAGCTGAAGGTGTAGCCCAGAAATGTGGCGGTTTGCCACTCACACTTATTACAATTGCTCGTGCCATGGCTTGTAGGAGATCACTTCAGGAATGGAAGTATGCTCTTGACACATTGCGAAAATCTGCCTCTGATTTACAAGGCATGGTCGAAAATGTGTTTCGGATTCTGAAGTTTAGCTATGATTGCTTGCCTGACGATACTGTTAAGTCTTGCTTCTTGTATTGTGCTCTATTCCCCGAGGATGCCAAGATTCTGAAGAATAACCTGATAGATTATTGGATTTGCGAGGATTTCTGGGATGATAATGATAATCAAGTGGATGCCCTGAACAAGGGGTATACTATCATTGGCACACTTGTTCATGCATGCTTATTGAAAGAGGAAAAAGAAGGAAGATTTGTGAAAATGCACGATACAATTCGTGATATGGCTCTGTGGATAGCATGCAAGGTTGAAAAGGATAGAGAGAACTATCTGGTAATGGCAGGCGAGAGATTAACAAAAGCACCTCATGCCGGAAAATGGGAGAAGGCAAAGAGAATTTCATTGATGGAGAACAGAATCGAACAGGTAACCGAAGTGCCCAACTGCCCTCGAGTTCTGACTGTGATTCTTCGTGGTAATCGTGATTTAAAGATGATCACAAATGGCTTCTTTGAGTTTATGACTGCACTCACAATTCTAGACTTATCGCACACTGCATTGCAAGTTTTACCTCCTGGAATTTCAAAACTAGTTACATTGCAATATCTTAATTTGTTAGGAACAAAGCTGAAAGAACTGCCTTCAGAGATTACAAACCTGAAAAAGTTGAAATATCTGAACTTGAGTTGGAACCAGCATCTAAATAAGATTCCAAGAGACATGATATCTAGTTTTCCATTGTTGCAAGTTCTAAGAATGTATAGATGTGGTATAACTTGTTATACAGAAGAGAGAGGCGTTGCATCTGGCGACAGTCATCATGTGAACGTGGAAGAACTTGAGAGATTAGTGCATTTGAAAGAGTTGAACATAACAATCCGGCATGCATCTGTTCTCCATCAATTTCTCAGCATCCCATCATTGATAAGATGTACTCAAGCATTATCCCTGGAGGGTTTCTGGGATTCAGAGTTATTCAGCTTTTCATCGTTAAAAATGCAGAACAAGGATTGGAAACAAATCCTTGATCATGGTGACATGGCAGGCAGGAAAACCAAATCTCTGAGTGGACTCGGCAAACTATCAACTTTGAGAAACAGTTACTTTGACAGCCTCCACACAGTGACAATCTCTAAATGTTATCATTTACAGGACTTGACATGGCTAATTCTTGCTCCAAACCTGGCAAACTTGGTAGTCTCAAACTGTGAAAAACTGGAACAAGTAATCAGCTTTAGAAAACTGGGTGAAGTCGGTGATGGAGATGAAAAGGTAAATCCATTTTCAAGACTTGAGCTTCTTACCTTGCAATATTTGCCGCAACTGAAGAGTATATACTGGGAGGCCTTGCCCTTTCCAGTTCTTGAAGAAATTGTTGTAGTCAAATGCCCATTGCTGAAGAAACTTCCACTGAATTCAAGCAGCGGAAAAGGGCATCAAGTTGCCATTAAAGCTGAGAAACATTGGTGGAACAGTGTTGAATGGGAAGACACTGATACTAGACTTGCCTTTCAATCATCCTTCTTTGATATTCTTCAGCAATCACATATTTTCGTATAATTCCTAGTTCTGACCACAAAACTTTCATATGTAAAACCTTCAAGTCCAAAATATTGTGTAATAACATCAATTCAACATAAGAATGTTACCAAATCTGTAATTATGATATTTTTAATTATCAAAATAATATTTTATTGAAATAATTGTATAAATTAACCTTAAAAAAAAGGAAATTAATTTTTTTTGAAGAAAAAGACACTGTATAATAGTGTAATTTTCTCATAAAGAGGACAAGGGCAAAAATGGAACTTTATATAAAGGAATGAGAAGTCCGACCCCGAAGAACAAACCACTCTCCGTAGATAATCTTACACTCGATCCAAATCTCATCCAACAACAACTTATAGAGAGAGAGAAAAATCCTGTAGAAGTTATCAAATGATTGCAGCAGTTTCTGTGAAGCCCTTGTTATTCGTCGCCGTTTTCGTTTTCTCAATATTGCTTACCGTCATTTTACTTTCATCTTCAACGACGCCGTTTTCTTCAAGCCTAAGCACATCTTCAGATTCAGCCGCGTAAATCGTCGCAACCTTTCCATGTTTCTTGATCTATTAGTCAATTGATTTAACTCAAATTTTGATAGTTTATCATGATTTTTTTGGTAAATGCAGAGGGAAACTGTTGGATATATGGAGTGTTAAAAGGCTTGTAGAGTGGAGACCCTGTAAATGGTGGCTTCAAGAGCATCTTACAGGTTGAAACCATTAAGCTTTTTTTTTTCTCGAAAAAAAAATAGTGTGAAAATAATTTTTTAACCAATTCGAAAATGGAATGCATTGTTTTCTTTCCTTTGTTTGATATCATGCAGCTCTGCCAGTACGAAGTAATGGATACATTAGAGTGGATTGCTATGGTGGCCTCAATCAGATGAGAAGAGATGTCAGTATTTTGTTTGATATTTATATATATCAGAAACGATTGTTACTTAAATTGCTTACGTTGTGAAAATGGTCCTTTTTTATCAATGTTATGTGCAGTTTTGTGATGGTGTTGGCATTGCCCGTTTGTTAAATGCAACTCTAGTTTTGCCAAAGTTTGAAGTGGCTTCTTATTGGAATGAATCAAGGTAAAGTTTTCTTATTTTAGCCATAGTTCTGTTCATAATGCAGATCAGACCTTGTAGCTCATCTTCTATGTTGTTAAGATCTCAAATCTTGAGATAGTTTTAGTTTGTGAATTTAACATAGACAATCAATTGCTTTGTGAATTTTTTCATGCCATGGTAACTATTGTTGTCATGTATCCTTTTCCTGGTGACATTGTCAAATGATTTTGGATGTATGCTGTTAATAGAATATCAATGACTTATCAATGCATTTCTCATCTAATGGTGGTGGTTTTGTTTTATCCTTTTTTTTCTTTTTGAAGTTACATTTGAAGTATTCGTTGTATTTATTGGCCATTTCAACATATTCATTAGTGTTATCTCAGCGGCTTTGCAGATGTATATGATGTTGATTACTTCATTCAGCAGATAAATGGATACGTTAGAGTTGTTAAGGAATTACCACCAGAACTCGCATCAAAAGAACCATTTCGGGTAGACACTAGCAAACGCAAAGGTCAATTTGATTATATTGAAAGCGTTCTTCCATCCCTATTGGAACATCGTTATATTTCACTGACGCCAGCAATGAGCCAAAGAAGGGATAGGTAGTTCATCATCACTTCAACTTTTCATGCTTGTTATCACATTTAAATCTAACTATTGTGGAAACCATGCACTTACGTTCCCAACTATACGTGCATCTTGATTACAGAACTGTCAGTATCAAGAAAATGTGAGATTGAAGGCTATAGGTTATAGGTTGAACCTATGGCCTTGTATCCTCTAAACCAGTATATTTAAAATTAAGATTGTGGGTTATAATGGTATGGGAATACGTATGATTAAAAAACTTGAGACTATTCCATTTTGCAGGTATCCCCAATATGCAAAAGCTGCACTTTGTCAAGCTTGTTATAGTGCCCTACGCCTTACACGATCTCTGGAAAAGAAGGCTTCAGAACTCCTAGAAGCCATACCAAAACCCTTTCTTTCACTGCACCTCCGTTTTGAACCTGATATGGTAGCTTACAGCCAATGTGAATACTCGGGCCTTTCTCCTATGTCCATAGCAGCCATTGAAGCTGCAAGGGTAGATAGAAAACCATGGACTGGAGAGCTGGCCCGTATTTGGAGAAAACGAGGGAAGTGTCCCCTAACGCCTAAAGAGACAGCCCTCATACTTCAGGCACTTTCAATTCCTACAAACACAAATATATATCTTGCAGCTGGAGATGGCCTGATGGAAATCGAAGGCTTAACATCTGATTACACCAATGTTTTTCAAAAGTCTTCCCTTTTGAGTGGTGAGGATTTCACAAATATGCATGGGAACACGAAAGCTGCCCTGGATTATTATGTTTCCATAAACAGCGATTCCTACATGGCTACTTATTTTGGTAACATGGATAAGATGGTTTCTGCAATGCGAGCTTACAATGGGCTGTATAAAACACTATTCTTAAGCAGAAGAGCCATTTCAGAGCTCACCTTTCACGGCTTGAAGGGAAGGAAACTGAAGCAAGCCCTGTGGAAAGCTCATAAAGAAGATTTTTCCATGGGTAGAGGTTCTGCTCTGCCGGACTGCTTTTGTGAATTCAAATTGTGACACGAGGCTTATGGGGTTTCATTTCCTGTATTCCTGTACTATTTAGTTTTGTATGATATTTTCTGCATTCTTTCAGAAAGTCCGACTACTATTTTTTGAAATAGTGATTAAAATACGAAACAATGATCAATTCTATTGAATTTCTTATAAGCAGCTCCAGCTCATTAAAGTACCATTCTTCTGATTCAACCCATTATATTATGTCTCGACCAGGTACGAGCGTCGTGGTGGTGGTGACGAGTTCAAGAACCCGACAAAGAAAATTTCTGTAGTTTCTGGTCGTGATAAACTGTCCGATTAAGATAATTAGCAATATAGCTGTACATTTCAGAAGAGAGAATTACTTGTAACCATTGAGATTGTTGGTAGCCAGAAGTTTATAGACTGATTCATGATTACTGTACAGACGGATCATCTTGGTAAGGAATGATACAATATCTCACTTATACTCTCTTATCTACCGTTCCTCTTGCAATCTACAGTGGCCAACTCGTACCAAACAGTTTGTGCTGGATTATTTTTATCATACTTGTTACTCGATCTATAGAGCAAAATCGAATATTCAAAATTATGTTCTCTCAGCAAGTATCAAACAGAATTTGCTTCTCATATCCTTTCCAATATCAATATGGCGGATGCAGCAAAACTTCTTTCTTTCACAGTATAATCACAGCTAATGTTGAGGGCTGTCAAACCGCAGAAGCACCGAAACCTTACTATAACTTGTAATCACCAACTGCCGAATCTAATCGCTCATCTAAATCTAATCACCTCATGCAATGGCTCATCAGTACCAGAAAACCAACAGGACCTAGAATAATTTTCTGGCAAATAAGCATTCTGAAAGGATCAAGAAAATATAAATTCAACCACCAGCTCATTGAGGTTCTCAAGTTTCTATGATCCCACATTTCTTGATAGGACTTCAGGTTTATCCACTTCTTGCACGTGGAGTATGCACTGATCAAGCAAAGAATGTAAGATGAGTGAAACCTCGGAATTTTGTCCTTTAGAAACGAATTCATCCAATTTCTCCGAGTACTTTAGAGCAATTCGGAGCTCTTGTTCATTCAATTTACGGGAGATGGCATTGTCCCAATCCCGTGATCTTCCTTCCAAGCAAAGACCACGGAGTAATGCAACAAAAGAAACAGGATCAAGAGGGAATCCCTTGCTCATCATTTTATCACGCAACTGCAAAGCAGGTTTCAACATTTTGTATTGGCAAAGGCAGATCAAGATAGAATTATAGGAAGCAGCCCTCCGGTCCCATCCTTCTGATATCATCATTCCAAAAGATTCCAGAACTAGGGAATTATCATTCTGTTGTGACTCGCTTCTTTTATTAGAAATTGCACTTTCCGAATTATTTGTTAACCCATTCATCAGGTAATTGAAGGTAGTGTCATTAGGGATGCATTTCTCCATCAACATTAGCTCAAAAAAGGAGCAAGCTTTTGCGAGTTTACCCTCTCTACAGAAGCAACCAATAAGTATTGTATATGTTACTACATTGGGCTCCAACTCGCAAGATCGCATCTCATCAAAAGTCTTTTCTGCACTGTTCAAGTCTCCGCAGCGACAAAACCCATTAATTAGTGTGGTGTAAGTTACAACGTTCGGTTTCAATGCCATTTTTACCATTAATCCAAACATCCTTAGTCCTCCATGCAAGTCATTCAGCTTTATATACCCATCTATGATCGTTGAATAGGTAAATTCATCTGGAGAATGCAGCGCTTTCTTCATTCTTCCTAAGCACCGCAATGCATCATTCATCATCCCAGATTTACAATAACCCTTAATCATGGCATTGTATCCAACAGTACCCGGATCTATACCCTTTTCAATCATTAGCTCAAATAGCTTTTTGGCTTCATCAAAGTCACCATGCCTTGCAAAACCATCAACCAAGGTAGCAGTAATAAATGCATCAGGGGCAACATTTTGGCCAAGCATCTCTGCAAGCAGGAGCTTGGCAGCTGGAAGCCTCCTACTCTTGCAGAGTCCACTCATCAGAACATTGTAAATATTTGCATCAGGCAGTACTCCCTTCTCTATCATTTTATCTCGAACTGCCAATGCAACATCAACCTGCTCTGCTACAATGAGACCGTGGATAAGTGCTCCATAAGCAACCAAATCAAGCTCATATCCTTTCTCTGACATTTCAATAACTAAATTTAAGGCTCTTGTATATTCTCCTACTTTGCAGTAGCTGTGCATAAGAGAAGTATAACTAAGTTTATTGGGAAGCAATCCACTCTTTGTAGCTTTCTCCAGAAGTTTTTCAGCTTCATGAACTTGTCCACGGCTGCATGAACTATTAATCAACGTATTATACGTTGCAATATCAGGCTCACAACCTCTTTCCATTATCCACCTTAGCATCTCTGCTGCTTCAATTCTACAACCATGCTTAATTTGAGAATCGATAATACAATTATAGATATTGACACTGACAGTCAAACCCCTCTTCTTCATTTCAACTAATAGCTTATCAACCTCCTCAAACTTCCCTTTCTTGCAAAACGCATTGATGATAGCTCCATAAGTCTTCACTGTAGGTAAAAACCCCTTCATTTTCAATTCCTTGAAAAGTAAACTCGCACTTTCAACATCACCTTTCTTGCAATATCCATCAATTAAATTGTTATAAAACACAATGTTCGGCACACAACCTTTTCCCCACTTCTCCTCAATCAGCTTCCTACCCTCCAAAACCTTACCGTCCTTACACAAACCGTTAACCATTATACAAACAGTATAATTATCTACACTGCCATTTTTTTCAACGATCGAATCGTACACACTACGTGCAATTTTAAGTTCCCCACGTTTTACCAACAAGTCGAGCAATGAATTGCAAGCAAAGACATCAGGCACACAATTATGGACACTAACCACAGCATGGTACAATTCAAGAGCCCTGTCTACCGCGCCAGAATCTGCCAACATGTTAACAACAACGCTTAACGCTTCACACGAAGGAATCAAATCCTTCGATTTCATCACCTTCAATAAATTCTCAACCTCTGGGAACACTTTACATCTCGCTAATAGCTTCAAAAGCGAAGAACAAGAAAACCCGTTTAAGTATTTGTCGCAATCCGATTGCTTTGAGGCCCAATGGAAGAACTTTAAACCCAACTCCGGGTCACGAATTTGATCAAATACATAGTGTGCAATATCTGAAACAGGGTTTTCTACGTCCCAAAAGAGATTTTCGAGAGAATCCTGCCATTGAGGATCAGTTTTGATGATTTGAATTGTTTCTTTGACGAGACTTCTGAGATGAGGGGTGAAGGGAATGCGAGAAGACGAAGTGGGTTTTGGGCGGTAACGGGGTTTAATGCGAGAGAGCAGAGTTTTGGACATGAGAAATGTTCAACTGTTGCACTGCTCCACTGATGAAGGAATTGAATATAAATTTGCCTTCGATTCTATTATTTCCATTTTCTATATGTAATTTCTTTTTTCTTTTACATTTTACGATCAGAAAACTGAATATTTGTTGCAATTTAGCCCTCAAATTTATAGCAAAACTTGATTTATAATACTTTGTAAACTTTTTATGATCAAATAACACCATGATTAAAGTTTCTGGTTCATTTAAATCCTAAATTAGCAATAAGGATTTAGAATCCAAAGTTTTATCATCTTTCTATTTCATATCATTCTTAACTTATATTACTCAGCAATGACATTATAGTGTAATGATATGAATATTTCTTAGAAATGCTCAAATTCGAACCTCCATTACTATATAAACGGATTATTATCTTAAATAAGCTAAATTTGAATAACAAACTTATCACAAAATGAAACAACAAACCTTCTTCTGATTGGTAAACTGCTAAAGACAAAATTTGCTAAAAGCTTAGGAGATCATGCGGCAAGACACGAGGCCGGAGAGACGGTGCCCTTAGCAATGCCATGGGCATAGTTACAGCTTGAAGACAGTTTCTCTCCTTTGACTGCCGGCTCCATTTCAACGTTTTCTAATATGATATTCTTGCATGGAACGTTACTGCTGCAGTTCAGATTGATCGCCACTTGCGGCTGTGATGTCCCTCTTGCTCCATAATAGGTTACGTTGCTTATAGCTACACCTGTTTTCTTCATTTCCAGCCATCGTTGCATCATCAACATCCTTGTAAGTCCATCTCTAGCCCAAAATGATTTATTAAAGTGGGTGGGAAATCCGACCAGTATATCACCTGCTTTGGAGGTCTAAGATCGCCGCCGTAGTGTTGATCGATAATTATTGGGTTTTCCACTTTGGTGAAGTTCAGATCAGAGAACGTAACATTTTTTACATTTCCTCTCCCAACCTATAATATAATAATCATAAAATCCGGCCAAAAGTAAAGAGATAAATCCATTATGTGATCTAAGGTCGATAATTACCTGCCATGTCTTGATTCTAACTCCATTGGTTGAGCCATGGAAATGGGCACGGTTCACTGTGATGTTCTCTACTTGCACCTCATTTCCTCCTCCTAAGCTGCCGATACTGCCAGTGAAGGAACCCTTCTTTTAAATTTTCATTTCACATTAAATAATTGGAAATGCCCGGAAATTTACTCACCTTATGCCATGGCCAGGTCCGCACTGTGCGTCAACAATATGGATGTTCTTGGTATAGTCTCCAATTGAAACACAGTCATCACCTGTTATATGCATTCATAAATTCCAACTTTCAACTGCAACTTGATGAGATGAAGTGAGTGGGTATAGATTGAGGTAAAAGGGAATCAATTACCAGTGCCGATAATTAAGACATGTAGGAAGACGCTATCAGAGGATGAGATGTGGATTCCGTCAGTGTTGGGACTATTTCCAGGAGCTTTTATGTTCAAGAATCTGAAGTCCACAACTCGGCATCCCATCACCAGAATATGAGTTTGCGGACTATTTACAAAGTACATATGGTGCATACTCAGATGCTGGCAATTTTCAAATCCCAATGCCTGCATGTTTAACATATATATATATACACACACACATTATACGTATAATTTTGATTGGTCTCTAGTACTTGAATCGAGTAATAAAATACTTACTGTAGGCATTGATCTCATACATCCCTGTTCGAAAAAAAATAGCTCGGATTAATATTCTGTATACTTTCAGTACGTATAGTTTTATGATAAAAGAAAGGTACCTTTCCTGGATGATCTCTGCAATGGATATCCCACCAGCCCTGACCACGTCCATTAATGAGGCCAGATCCACCTACTGTAAGGCCATTTATGTCCTTGAACGTTAACCATCTTGAAACATTGTGATCTTTCCATTGCTTAGGACCATTAGGTGCAGGAACAGCTTGAAAATATAAATAAATATGAAGTTCTCATCTTCTAGTTCCAACTTTTCTTGTTAAATGCTTTTCTCTGATTACCGTAACACTAATGTTGTTAGACCTGCAAGGGCCTGGAAATGTTACTGGAGGCAGCATAAAGGTCTTTCCTTTAGGAACTATCAGCGTAGGATTGCCCGTCGCCATGCATGTTTCGTTCCATGACTTCAAAAATGCCTGCAGTGAACCTTCCAAGTAAATTGACTAGAACATTGTTCCCTGGAATCATAAAATTTTCATGAAGGATATTATCAAAGTAGACAGAAACTCATGCAGAAAAGACTTTTTCCACCCTTCAGTTCTGCCATTGTTTGATATAGTGATTTTTACTGATAATATTACCAAGGAATCGTCATGGTTGCCATCTCCAACAGCTCCATAATTTACAACGTTAAACACTTGAGAATCAACAGTAATTATCATAATTGCAGACATCAAGACAGATGGGAAATGTTTGACAGTCAACATCATGAAAACAGATGATAGTAAGGTTTATCCACGGATACACCATAGATGATCATTTTGACACACTTGAATGGATTTTTCATTAGCTTCATTAGGAAAAAAGAATTTTTCCACTGTATCTTTGCTGCATTTGGATCTTTGTTTCCCGGTACAGCTAAATTTTTCACGTTTACCTCTTTCAGTAAAATGAATAAAATCAACAAGAAAGGAAAGAAACAAGTAGGATTTTCCAAATTAAATACAATCTTACTTGAGGAATTAAATACATGCATGCAAAAATTCATTCATATTATTGTTCTTTAAGAAAAAATGAACCAATGAAGGGAAATATATGCAAATAAAGAAAGAAATATAAAACGAGAAATGGTATTTGTTTCTATAATTATTTTCCCACTTATTTTCCATCTAATATATGTTATGATACTTGGGTATATATCATATATTATCATTAATTTATGATTCCATGTAACAATCTTATACGACAAAAAGAGGATGAGCTTCTACAAATAGCACAATCTCAGTACATAAGATTTGGTGGCATCATTTACGCAACGATGATGCCTTGACAGGAGTGGCAATGGCACCAAGGATCATTGTCAGGGCACGACGAACATGTTTAAAAGTAATTCCTTGAAAAGGGTTGGAAGGAAAGGGATTGTAATACCCAATTCTAAGTTTGCAGCAAATATTAAAAGGACTTTCACGTAATATCCGTGCATGTAATTGTGTTCAAATGTCTAATCTGCAGGTAGATGTCGAAATCAAAATTAATGGATCTGCAGCTAAGTTTGATTAATGCAAATAGCCTGGCAAAATTCAGATATTTAGCGTACAAAATACAACAGAGATGGATACTTGGGGACAACCTAAATAAACAAAAACTGTCCGTGTTTACAGGTTTTAGGTAGAGCCTAGAGCTGAATACTTCAAATGAAATCATCAAACCAATCTAAATAACGCAAAACTGTTCCCAAGTACTGCTTCCGTTGATGAATAACTGTCCACGTTGATTCTTTCCCGTCCATCGAGAGCGGTCAATCACATGAACCGTCAATTTTAACGTGTCGATCACGATGGCACTGCATGTAGGATCAGAGAAATGTCAGTTACATGGCAATAAGGTGAAGTAAGAGAAGTTCTAAAACAAGTTCTATTGTCAGATTCATATTGAAGAGGTGCAAGGAAAGAAATGGCGAAAAAGCTTGACTAACTATTTTGCGTAGGACAGACCGAGTCACCAAATATAGAATACATCACTAATGTTGTAATAGAGGGGGAAAACTAGACGAAATCTTACTGTATGTGGAGGTATCAATCTGCTCAGGAAGCTGCTTTATATCCACCTCAAACCTTGCTTGAACCTGGAACCATTAAGTTGTAATCTCAGATTGACAGCTGAAATAATAATGGAACGTAGTAAAAGAAAGAAAGAGAGAGTTATTAGGGAACAAGTTACTTGATTTAAAACATCAGAATCTGATGCTGACGAGACAAATGTAATTGCAAGGCCCTTGGTGCCAAACCTACCAGCCCTTCCTACCTGCCATTATTCAATGTTGAAATTAAACAAATATTATTCAATGGGGTAGCTAAGTAAGTGCACATTCTCCATACCCTATGAAGATAGGTCTCAGCTGAATCCGGCATGTCATAGTTGATAACAATGTTAACACGCTCAATATCAATTCCTCTTCCGACCAAATCAGTTGCCACAAGTATTCGTTTGTGACCCTCTTTGAAACTCTTATACTTGGTCAACCTAACATAAATGGCACCGCAGAATACCAAGCAAACTGTCAACATCATACTTCCAGCGACAAGAAAGTATAGTGTATCATGTCAATTTCCATTCACATCTAACTTCCATGCCATGGTTTAAGAGCACATATATATACACACACATGTATATAAACACATATATACCAAAACAATTTTGGATCTTGTGATAATAGGTACAGAAGAAAAACAAATGCAGAGAAAAGCAATGATAGAAAAACTTGGATACATAGTTCCTAAAATCAATGAAATGCTCAGCAAGAATAAATACCTTTCTTCCTGAGTCATTCCAGAGTGAATGCATATAGATGGGAAGTTACACTCCACCAATAATTTGTTCAGCTCAGCTGCCCTGCTGACACTTTTGACAAAAATGACAACTTGATTGAAATCCAGGGCATCAAGCAGGTCATTCAGCTTTCTATTTTTCTCCATCTCAGTCAATTTAATATAGTGCTGCGTATAGGGTAAAGAAAAGGCAGGCACTTGTGATGTTCCTGCTATAGAAATGGCTGCAGCTAGTATATTACAGAGAGAAAGAATAGAAAAGAAAGAAAAAGAGGAAGGAACAAAGAGAGAGAAAGAGAGAGAGAGAGAATTCTCAATTGTGTATTCATCTCCTTTCCCATACGTACAACCATTATTTATAACTGCAAACATTCCTAACAGAATGGCAATGTCTAATAGCTATAGCAGTTTTTGCCCAGTAACAGAATAGTATGTGGAAAAACAAATAAAATTCAGGTAGCCTCCTTTTTATGCTTCCGTTGATACGTAACAGCACTATATGAGCAAACATCCGTTGGATAGTCGAGGT
>CANYBF010858936.1:0-32602 GCA_948192965.1 Dalechampia spathulata
TCAACATAACTCAATAACATCAGGAACAAAAGAAAACAACAATATTCTTTAATACATGCTTCCTTTTACTTAGATCCCAATCTTTTGAACGTTTAGGTTTGCAAGAATAAGAAATAAGAAGAAGAAGAAAACATGAGCAAATTCTATACATCACTAAAAAGAACATGGAATCTGAAAGCTATGTATGATCCTTACCTTTAAGTGCTATAATCTTGCCTTCAGTTAGGTCAAGAAAAAGAAAAGAAGAAGAAGAAAGAGAAGGAGAAGGAGAAGGATCAGATCGTATAATGAAAAGGAAGAAGGAAAACAAGTGGCTAATAAGAAATGGCCAACTTGTTATTAAATATATTTTATATATATTTGTATATATATTTGCTTAAGGAAAGTTTAACACAAATGGCTTCTTAATACCAGTTAATTACCCCTACTTCCATAATTATTTTTAAGCATCATTTACATCATTCTTGCATATTCAACTGTATAAAATATCCTTTCACTATTTTCTCTATAAATTCCATATCATATGGAATTCCTTTATTCATAATGCACTTTTATCATAATTTTTAAGTTATCACATTCATGCATCATATTTGATTCATGCATTTTATACATCTATCAATCATTCACTATAACGTATTTATAAAAGAAATGCATATCAAAATATTGTCTAAACCAGGATGTGACAATGAACATAATGCATTAAACATGAAACATGACATAGCATGACATGGTGAAATAAGGAAAAAAAAGAAGTGAATTGATATGAGAAAAATGTTAAATGATTTATACTGGGTAAAATGATATAAATTCCTATGGGAATTAAAAATAGAAATGATTAAGATATGGAGAAAGATTTTGAAAGGAAAGAAAAAAAATAATGGGCTTAAATGATTTAACCACAATTATGATATTAATGAAAGATCTAGTAAATACACATATATGAGAAATGGTTGAATCATTAAAAATGAATATGAGGGAGAATGCATAACATAAATGGATATATATGGTTCATAAATAAATGATGATGATATATTAAATGGTATAAAGTTATATAATTTTAAGCATATCTTGATATGTATTACAATCACGACATATATCATATCATTCATGTATATTGATGAATTATTATGATAAATAAAATAAAGATGATGATATGAAACATGATGATAATGACATATATAAATGGCATACAATAAATGATAAGATGGAAGAATGTTTATTATGTTAAATGATGTTTTGGAATTTATTGATATACTGATTATTGAGATATTCCAATATTTATGCACTAGCACCACTGAGTTTTATACTCAGTGTTTATCAATTAATAAACGCAGGAACAAGTAAGGCTGGCGAATAAGAATGTTAAAGGCAGCAACTAGACATTTCTTAAAAGCTATTGGTAACAATTGTGCAACTATTAAACAAGTACTTTGGCAATTGTTTAAATAAGTTTGATAGTAATTTACAATAATTGACAATCTTAATAAACTATGATGAACCTTAAATGTGTCAATTAATATTGTGTGTATTTAAATAGTTATGATAGGGTGATGATTGATGGTATGTTAAAATCTGGAGTGATATTAGATATGACTTATGAACTGAATATATAAAAAAAAAATTTTACACTTAAATATAAATGTATGGAATCCCTTATAAGATGATTATTGGTTTTCTAGAATAGAGAATTAGTAATCATGTTATGGGAGCATGTTAGGCTGCCGGATGACATGATAAGATTTATATAAAAAAGGTTTCATTTTTAAAAAACTTTTATAATTAAAACACAATTATTGACTTTTAGATGCGACTACCTACTTATTGCCCTATGACGCCTATCAATGGTAAAAATAAGACTAACTATGTATCCAAATCCTTAAGTCAATTATTTTATTTTAAATTACTTAAGTTTTTTAATCATGGAATTACTTTTTCATATATATATCTACTACCACTACAAAAAATGATTAGCCATTGTCATATGTTGTAATAAACTAAGAATATTGTATTCAGACAAGTTATCAATAATAATAATTATTATTATTAATTAGGATAAAAATAAAAATAAAGATAAAAAATAATAATTGTAATAATAATAATAATAATAATAATTATTATTATTATTATTATTATTGTTATAATAATAAAAATTATTATAATTTTAATTATAATAATGATAATAAAAAATTATTAATTACTATTATAATAAAAATAAAAATAATAAAAATAATAATAATTATTGTAATAATAATAATTATTATTATTATTGTAATAATAATAATAATTATTATTATTGTTATAATAATAATAATTATTATTATTGTTATAATAATAAATATAAATATAATTATAATTATAATAACGATCATAAAAATAAAAATAAAAATAATTATAAGTATAATAAAAATAAAAATAAAAATAAAAATAAAAATAAAAATTGTAATAATAATAATAATGATTATTATTTATAATATTTATAATAGTAATAATAATAATAATAAAAATAGTAATAATTATATGTATAATAATAATAATAATTATTATTATTATTATTATTATTCTTATTTTAAATAATTAAGGTAATGAATTAACACTTAACTATTAATGTTATGTTTAACATATGCAATTCAATTAAGAAAAATGAATAACAAAAAGTTATGAGTTTAATAACAACAAAGGTTGGATGTATGAACTGTTTATAGCTAGTGGGTGCACAAGTTTGGAATATGTTAATGGAGTTAAGGAATTTATAGCTTTTGTCGTTAGACAAGAAGTATGTATGAATAATGGAGAAATTTGATATTCATGTCAAAGGTGTAGAAATGTATGGTTTCCAACAATAGATGATTACAACGTTCATTTGTTGAGATTTGATTTTATAGAAGATTATTATGTTTGGCATTTTTATGGTGAATAATATGTATATAGGGGTGGTACATATATGGTTCACCATGATGTTAATGGATCTAATGTAGAAGGAGTAATATAGATAACATGTGAAATTGGAGGTTCGTCAAATGTTGAACAACAAATGGTGATGGAAGGGTTTGTAAACCTAGAATATCCTTATGATGTTCCAAAACCACCTAATGTTCAATCACAATAATTTTTTGATATGTTGGAATCGTGTGATGTAGAGCTATGGCCGAATTGTGAGGAAATATCTAAGATATCAACATTTGCTTATATACTAAATATAAAATCAGAACATCATATATCATAATAAAGGTACAATGATATAATACAGTATTTACAAGATGCATTACTTAAAAACAATGAAATGGTTGGAAGTTTAAAAATAATGAAATGGTTAGAAGTTTTTATAAGACAAAATAGTTAATAAAAGGGTTAGGGTTACTTGTTGAGGATATTAATTATTCTAGGCATAGGTGTATGTTGTTTTGGCATGGAGATCTTGAATTCACCAAGTGCAAATTTTGTAATCACCCTAGATATAAGAATGCTAGAGCTCTAAGTAGAAGGAAAAAAGTGGAACCATATAAAAAAATGTTATACTTCTCGTTGATACCAAGGCTGCAAGGATTGTATGTATTAAAGGTAATAACTACCCACATGTGATGTGCTGAGGAGCATATCGAAGAAGAAAATGTGATGTGTCACTCGTCTGATTCTAAGTTGTGGAAGGAATTTAGTTGTAATTATCTCAACTTTATTGCAGAAAGTTGAAATGTTTGATTAGGTTTATGTACTGATAGATTTCAATCATTCGAATAGTTAGGGCAACAATACTCATCATGATTGATGGTAGTCATGCTTTATAATTTATCGTATGGTATGTATTTAAAGGAGAAATACATGTTTCTGACTTGTATTATACTTGAACCAAACAATCCAAAGTAGAAATTAGATGTATACTTGCAACTACTAATCAATGAACTGAATACCTTATAGGAAAATGGTGTCCTCACTTATGATATATTAAAGAAGCAGAATGTTGTAATATGTGCTACATTGATGTAAATAATTAGTGATTTTCTAGCATATATGATGTTGTCTGGGTGGAATACTATTGAAAAGCTAGCATATTTGTATTGTATGAAAATTTCTTAAGCTTTTCACTTGAAAACTTCATGGTTTGACAACCATAGAAAATTTTTACTTCAAAGACATGTGTTTCATCGAAACAAATATGTGTTTAAAAAGAAACAAAGAGAGGTGCCCAAATATTATATGAGATAGAAGATATCAGGTTATAAAAAATTACTGAGCTTAATGCAGAAGAAGTGAATAGTGGATAAATGGATGTCATAGTTGTGGTTGGAAGAAACGTATCATCTTTTGGGATTTACCATATTGGAGTTTGTTATTGATTTGACATAATCTTGATGTTATATATATTGAAAAGAATGTTTTTGATAATATTTTCAATACAATTATGAACATTAAAGACAAAACAAAGGATGATGCAAATTCTAGGGTGGATTTGAAAATTTTTTGCAAAAAGAAGTAGCTGGAAAGAGATTAGCATATAGAGAAATTTCCTAAAGCAAGTTAAACTTTAGATAAATAATCAAAATTAGTTCTTTATGAGTTGTTGAAGAATGTTAAATTCTTGGATGGATATGTCTTTAATTTGACTAGATGTGTTGATATGCAAAAGCTTAAGCTTTTTGGTATGAAGAGTCATGATTATCATGTGTTTATGCAACGTTTACTCCTAGTTGCATTTGTGAGCTACTATCGAGTAATGTATAGCAAACATTGACTAAACTAAGCTTATTTTTTAAAACACTCACAACAAGTGGAATTTCAGTTGAAGAAATGAAGCAATTAGAGATTGCCATTCCAAAGATATTGTGCAAACTAGATCATATTTTCCTACCAAGCTTTTTTGATAGTATGGAGCATCTTCGATATATTTGCCATATGAAGCAAACTTGACAGAGCTGGTATAGTATAAATGGATGTATCTATTTGAAATGTTTCTTCAACATTTGAAAAAGAATGTCAAAAATAAAGCAAGAGTTGAAGATTCAATTGCGAATGCATATCTAGTTGAAGAAACTACCAAGTTTTGCTCATATTATTTTAAACCCTATGTATTCACAAGATATTGGAGAGTTCCATATAATGATGAGAGGGATGGTATGGTTAAGGTTGAGGGAACCTTATCAATTTTAAAGTGTATAGGTCATCCATTTAGAAAATCTAAATCTAGATACTTAACCCAGGAAGAGTATCTAGTTGTACAAACATACATTCTATTGAATTATGTAGAAGTTAAACCATTTATCAAATAAGTGTTCAATTTAAGTCATCTTTATTTTCAATTCCAATTATCATAAATGTTCTATAATTGATTTTATCTACATTCCTTAGACTTTGTATTGAGGAATTACATTTTCAATATCCTGCAATTACTGATGCTGAAGTTGACATCAATCTCAAAAAAAATCTTGTTTATTGGATCCAAAATTATGTGACTTTTACTCTCTATTGTTCACTTTTACATCATTACTATAAAACATTAGACATTTATTTATTAATTTTAGTATATATTATCAATAATTTAGGCAAATAAAACTTACATCGATGACATCTTCATATGAGCATTATCACTTAGTCATTTAATGAAGGTCAAAATGCATCCAATGTATTTCATCAATAGCTATAAGTTTCATACTGAAGTTCATGCATCAACACGAACATCTTCAAATTGCAAGGTATGCATAAAAGGGTCGAACTATACAATTAATAATGATGATTATTTTAGCATTCTAAAAGAAATAGTTATAGTTTAACATATGGGATTACCTTTGAAGCGGACTATCTTGTTTAAATATGATTGGTTTGATCCAACTCTAAACATTAGTATAAAGGTTCATAATAAATACAAGCTTGTTGATGTGAATTTTCAAAGACAGTTCAATAAGTATGAGCCTTTTATACTTGTAACATAAGCAATGCAAGTATGTTACATGTCGTACCCAAGTTTGCATAGAAATAAGGTTGACTGGTTCATCGTTTGCAAAGTTAAACCAAGATCTTAAGTGGATATACCTGAGCAAAAAATAACAAACATGGTTGCATTCTAAGAAGAATGTCATGATGATCATGAAATAATCGCAATTGATGATTCATCACATTGCTCTATTAATTCTTTGAATGATCCATATGGAGGGTTAATGGAGGGTGAAAATGATGATATAGATGAAGATGACTTTATCAGTATAAAACCTATTGATGGGTTAGATGAATTTGAAAATATTGAAAGTAGTGGTAGTGAATAACAGGTAATGTCATGTACTTATAAAGTAATTGTAGTGTGTAAAATCTATAAAACAAAAATGATATTGAATTAGAAATTGAGAAATAAATTAATTTATTAATTTGAAGTGGGTTACAATCTCTAATATAAAATTTTATAACAAAGAATTTAAATCCTCTGATTTAAATTTCAAAGCAAGAACTTGATTCAAGGGCTTTTGCAGCTTGATCTTGAATTAAACTTGATTTTTGGTAAAGAACATGATTCAAGTGCTTTAGGGGCTTGATCTTGAATCAAATTTCACCTTGAAAGGAAGAACACCTTGATGAGCTTGATGAACACCTTGATGGACTTCTTAAATTCCTTGATGAAATTAAAGAATACCTTTGATCTTGAAGGCTTGGAGAGCTTGTAGCTTGTAGCTTATTGCGTCTGGCTTCCAAATGTATGTTTTAGACTGAAGGGAAGACCTCTTATTTATAGTGATTTAAAAAGAATGAATTTACAGATTTAACCCTTATCTTCATTTCAAAACAATTATCATTTCATTTATTTATTATTTTAATAGTATTTATCTTACTATTAAAATAATTTAAAATTAGATAATTGAAATCCCTCCAAAATTGGCAACACGTGCGATTTATAGTGGTTTGATACTAACTCTTACCTATGTCCATTTCTCCTAAGTCTTCCACTTAGGGTTCCACTAATCTTAATCAATTATTACAATAAAGGATTCCTCAAATGAATCTTAACCCTAGTGTTTTTAGGCTCACATTCAAACTTTTACAATAATTGCAATCTCACAGCAATTAAACTCTTAACTACAACTTAATGCCCCAAGCATTAATCTCACACCAACCCACAAATACAAAACCTAACACTTAGGCTATAGGAATACAATACAAGAGAGTTTACAAAGCTAGAATTACAATACAATAAGTAAACTTACTTGTAAACGAGGTAGAAGGCTCAAAGGAAGCTTGCATAAAGAAAACTAGCTGTTAGATTCAAAGTATAATATGTTATGTCTAAAAATAAAGCCGATAGAAAGGGTTTAAAGCCTTTCTTGAAAGTCGCGTATGGTCGTACTATACTTGGTATGCCCATACCAACTTAAAATGCCATATTTGACAATGAGAGGGAAATTAGGTATGACTGTACCAAACATTGGTACGCTGTACAAAAATGATTTTCCTAACAAATAACTTTCCTACGAGTAACCGTAAGGTCGTACCACTAATGGTATGCCCATACCAAAGCAAGTTTACTGACAAACCAAATTTTTGTGAGCAATGGTACGCTCGTACAAACTAATGGTATGCATGTACCAAAGTCAAGGAAATAAAGCTAACTTGGTATGGTCAGCCGTATGCCCGTACCACACAACAAAATAAATTGGTATGCCCATACCAAAATAGGTACACCCGTACCACTCATAAAAATATACTTTAAAATGACAAATAACTTAAATTGACTCACACGTGACACATACATCAAAATCCTAGGTCTAACAATCTCCCCTTTTTATGTTGGCAATCAATTTAAATTCAATTTACAAAACATGTTTAAATGAAATTTTGATTTGAAAAATTTTAGAAATCTCCCCTTTTATTTTAGAATTCATGTTATTAATCATAACAATCAATCAATCACAAAAAGAAGGAGAAAAACATAAATATCAGAGCAAACTGTATAACACATGATCAAAGCAATATATATATAATTATATGATCAAAACATAAATAGAATCATGTAATCAGAGCATTATACAATTCAGTTATAATCAGTGCAAATGACAATAAGCAACAATAGGAATAGACAAGATAAGATAATGAACTGAATAAACATCAAATGCTATATAAACTCAGAAAATATCCAATACATTTATCATAGTAGAAATAATAATAAAAGCTATAATATACTAATCAGAGCAGTAAGGAAAATAAATAACAATAATGAAAATTAAAAACTAATATCTCCAAGATCATAGTAGAAATAATAATAAAAGCTATAATACATTAATCAGAGCAACAAGGAAAAGAAATAACAATAATGAAAATTAAAAACTAACATCTCCAATATCCTCCAATATCCTAAAATATATCCCCATTTGACAACATCAAAATGATCATTGTGGGTCCTGAAGAGGAGGTAGACATGGTAGAGGAACAATGAAAGGTTCCATCATAAAGCTGATAGAATGCAGGATCTCAAATGTAGTCATCTGAAACTCATGAAACTCTACTGTGTGCTGATCAAATCACTGATCTAAAGAATGAATATGCTGACGAATATGAGCAAGCTGCTGATCAACTTGGTCAAAATGTCATTTGAAAGTATCTAAGTGATCTAGCCGAGAAATGATAACAACAAGCTGCTGGGAAATCAAATAAGTGGAAGCAGCAGTAGCTGGAGCAGGATTGGAAATAGCACCCGATGTAAGGGAATCAGGAATAGCAGCAGATGAGAAAGATCCACCCTGGAAGTGACGCTATCGTTTGCAGCTTAGAGCCACCTAGCTTGAGGCATCAGTAGAAGGGTCTGTCGGGTCAAGCCACTCTGTAGGTGTGTCATCAGGAAGTGGCACCTGCAAGCATTGACAAATCTCCATAGCTCGTCGTCTATAGAGAGAAACAGTGTCATTAGGGAGGCTCAATGACTAAAGATAGTTGAGTCATCAAGAAATGTACTCAGTATGAATAATGAACTCATCATCTGGAGTATGATTAAGGAGCATGGAGTGCTCGATGAATGACAAGTCTAGATTAAGACCTTTTGGTCTAGAAGTGGGTGGAGAAGCTGGAAAGGCATGCAGCTGCTGGCAGATGTAGTGAATGATAGGACTAAAAAGAATAGCCCTGTCAGGCTGCTTTTAAACACCAACCTCATGGAAAGAGGCTTGAAGCCAATGTCCAAACTGAATCGGTGTACTCGTGACCATGGAGTAAAGAAAAATTAGGTCAGGGCCAATAATGGTGTCATTAGACTCAAATCTCCTGAATATCAGATAGGAGATGAGTCTATGATAATAATAGAGTGAGGGGCACTTAAGACAGGAGGCTTTAAGCCTCAAGGGACGGAAAGGAGTATCAAGTGCGATCTCCCTCCAGAAGTCGTTACGATCAAATACCGCAGATTTGGCATTAGAAATGCCAGCAGTATCAAAATCAAAAATCCCATCAAACTGTACAGGAGAAAGAGAATAGGGCTTGCAAAAGAGTCTGAAGGTGCAAGAATAAGAAGTAGACAGTGAGAAAGTCTGCAGGAACTCTAGAGCTACAAACTGAATATAGTGGTTATTTAAAAATATGAAATTTGACTAATCTACATTAGCCAAATATCGTAGAACGTCATTCTCCAAGCCGGTCTGATGGAGAGTAGGATGATACATAAATTGAGAGTGAGAAAATACTTTCTTACTCAGAATGGAGGTCTTAACTACAAAAGCACGGGTAGCGCCTTGATGGCCAGAGCCTACACGAACTATGCATTTGACTCTACGTCCCTGAGATCAAGAGCCATCGCGAGACTCAGGAGCAGACATATCAAAAAATAGTAAAAAATATACAGTTTAATTAAAAATAGAATTTTTCAAACAGTCGACAGAGTTTCAGCTAATTTTTGAAAAACTCAAAAATTGGTACCTGCATGAAAATCAATAAAATTTGACACAGAGCACCACAACACAATCCTAAGTAACTATCTTTAAATAACCTAGAGCTAAAACATCCTAGATTGAGCAGAAAATCAAAAATAAAAATGGAATTAAAATAATTAAAACTCAAATACAAACAGAAGAATTGAGAGTAAACCAACCTAAAATGGAAGAAAGGATTGTGGGCAAATGGATTTGGAGTGTTTTGGGACTGATCTTGTTGAATTTGGTGAGGATTTGAGAGAGAAATCAGAGAAAATTGGAATCCAGTAACCGGTAGCAACTGAAAAATCATGTTTAAAACCAGTTTTCCAGATCGCGTACGGGCATACCACCTAGGCATACGGCCGCACAGCTCAAAAATGCCTGAAAATTCACTATCATGTACGGGCATACAAGTAAGGCATACGACTGTACGAGAGCTCTCAGCTCAAACTTTTAAGTTTTTGAAATAGATAGGTGTACGAGCGTACAAAATCAGTATGGCCGTACCAAATTTAAAGAAAAATGCCTTTGAAAGACGTACAGGTGTACCAAGATGTGGTATGGCCGTATGAGATATTGGATGAAAATGAGAATTAAAATAGTGGGATCCGTACGGGCGTATGAAAATAGGTATAGCCGTACGAGGATTGAGAAATAGAAAATTTTGCAGAGTTCTATGATTTTTCCTGAAATTTCTAAAGTCCACCAATCACACCTACTTCAAAAATGAACCATCTATCATTCCTAGCTCATGTTTGATGAAGTTTAAACATTCTTCACTCAGGGGTTTTGTAAAAATATTTGCCAATTAGTGAGTTGTATCAACAAATTCTAATATAACCTTCCCTTTTTACATATTATCATGTGAAAAATGATGCCTAATATCTATGTGGTTAGTTCTAGAATGTTGAATTGGATTCCTAGACAAATTTAAAGCACTGGTATTATCACATTTAATGAAGGTGCATGAAACACAAACATTATAATCCTTTAATTATTATTGAATCTAACATACTTGAGCATAACAACAACCTGTAGACAGAGATACATAATTATGTTTCTTGCTAAACAAAGAAACTAGATAATTCCCTAAGAAATGACATGTACCATATGTACTTTTCCTATCTAACACATTTCCAGCAAAGTCAGCATCAGAATAGGCAGCCAAGTTAAATGAATCATTCTTAGCATATCACAAGCCATAATGCATAATTCCAATCAAGTATTTGAAAATACGTTTCACAGCACACAAATGCGATTCCCTAAGAGATGACTAAAATCTAGCATACATACACATAACAAACATTATATCAAGCCTAAAAGCAATTAGGTAAAGCAAACTACCTATCATACCTCTATGCTTCTTTTGATCAACCTATTTGCCGCTTGCATCTAAGGAAAGTTTTGTAGTAATGCTCATTAGAGTTTTGCTCGATTTTGCATCTTCTAGTCCAAACTTCTTTAGCATTCTTGTGTGTACTTGACTTGATTGATGAAGATTCCATCTTCACATTGCTTCACTTGAAGTCCTAAAAATACTTTAACTCTCCCATCATGTTCATTTCAGATTCTCCCTACATACACTCAGAGAACTCCTTGCATAAGTTTTTATTAGTAGCACCAAATATGATATCATCCACATAGATTTGAACAAGTAAGATATCATGTTTATAATGCTTAATGAAAAGTATTATGTCTGCTTTGCCTTTTTAAATCCATGATCAATGCGAAAACTACTCAACCTATCATACTAAGCTCTAGGGGCTTGTTTAAGGCCATATAAAGCTTTGGTAAGTTTGAAAACATGGTTTAGAAATTCAAAATCCTCAAAATTAAGGGGTTGTGCAACATAAACTTCTTCATTTATAAAACCATTTTAAAAAGCACTTTTCACATCTATTTGAAATAGTTTAAAGTTCATGTGAGATGCATATGCCAATAACATTCAAATATATTCTAGTCTAGCTATAGTGCAAAGTTTTCATCAAAGTCTATTCCCTCTTCTTGATAATATCCTTGTACCACAAACCTAGCTTTATTCCTAGTTATGATACCACTTTCATCAAGCTTATTCTTAAACACCCACCTAGTTCCTATAACAGATGCATCTATAGGCTTAGGTACTAATTACCATACATTATTCCTATCCAACTGATTTAGTTCATCCTGCATAGCTAGCACCCAACTCTCATCATCTAAGGCTTCATTCACATTCTTAGGTTTAATTTGAGAAATAAATACAAGATTGTTATATGTGTCTTTAAATTTAGAACAAGTGGTTACCCATTTTGATGTTTCACTTAGGATTTGTTCCTTGGAGTGCCCTTTTGGAAACTGCCACTCCTTAGGAAGGTTATGCTTAATGTGGGTTGCAGGTAGGTGAGGAGGAAGATCACTCACTTATTCCTTATCGACATCTTTAGGTGTAGCTTCTTGTACATTATCATTCTCTTCTCCTTATTTCAAAAGAATTCTTACATCATCATCAATAATGTCCTTTCTTGGACCAAGGGAGTAAGTCTCATAAAAAACAATATGCATTGATTCCTCTATAACCAAAGAACATTTGTTAAACACCCTATATGATTTACTAGATATTGCATATTCTAAGAATAAACCTTTATATATTTTTGAATCAAATTTCCCAAGGTTATCCTTGGTGTTTAAAATATAGCACTTGCATCTGAATACTCTAAAGTATGAAATTCTTGGTTTTCTACTATTCCATAGCTCATAAGGAGTTTTATTCAAAATCAATCTTAAATGAACTTGATTTGTGACATAACAAGCGGTATTAACTGCTTCAGCCCAAAAGTATGATGGTAATTGATACTCATTGAGCATAGAACGTGCCATGTCACAAAGGGTTTGGTTTTTCCTTTCCATTACCCCATTTTGTTGAGGAGTTCTAAGAGATGAAAAGTTATGATGAATACCATGAAAATCATAAAAATATTTAAAACTTTCATTTTGAAATTCCTTTCCATGATCACTCCTTATTGAAGAAATGTAATAACCCCTTTCATTTACATTCTTTCAGTTAAAGTTTGAAAAGCATTGAATGCATCACCTTTATGAGCTATAAAAGAAACCTAAGTAAACCTAGAGTAATCATCAACAATTACAAGTGCATAATGCATACTACCTAAACTAGCAATCCTAGTAAGTCCAAACAAGTCCATATGGAATAATTTAAGAGGTTTAGAGGATGTTACCTTGTTTTTTACTTTAAATGAAGACTTTACCTGTTTTCCCATTTGACAAGCCTTACATACTTTATCCTTGGCAAATTTGATCTTTGGAAGTCCAATCATATGCTCGTGCTTCCTGAAATCTCTAATGCTTTCGAAGCTAGCATGTCCAAGCCTTCAATGCCAAAGCCATGAGTCATCACTTATTAAAACAAGACA
The DNA here is from genome assembly GCA_948192965.1 of Dalechampia spathulata. Classification (NCBI taxonomy): domain Eukaryota; kingdom Viridiplantae; phylum Streptophyta; class Magnoliopsida; order Malpighiales; family Euphorbiaceae; genus Dalechampia; species Dalechampia spathulata. The sequence goes on from CANYBF010858936.1 coordinate 13,283, forward strand.
CTTCATATGTTTATTAGCAAAAGAATCTAAATCAACCATATAGATATTTTCTATCCTATAACATTGAAATGCTAACAAATTATCACTAATCCTATAAACAAAGCATCCCTTAGGATTAAAGATAATCCTATAGCCATTATCATAAAGTTAGCTTGTTACACTCACAGTAGAGACCTTAGGAGTTATGCATGTATGTGTGTGAATGCGTAGATGAATGGTAGGATTGAATGAGTGTAGGTTATGTGTATGAATGTATAATGATGGTTTTGTGTTGTATTTATATGTGTTGATATGAAGTGGAATGTATGCATCTATTTGCTTCATTATGTGTCATCACCTTATTGAGAAGCGTGTCTTCTTGGTTGGATGAGGGACGGTGAGTATATGAGGTTAGGAATGTGTTGAGAAATGTTATTAGGCTTAGCAAGGATGATTGTAGCAGGTACCAAGGAGATTAGGCTTGCCAAGAGGCATAGGTTGGCCTTTAGGTAGTGGTACGGGCGTACGGCATCACTGTATGGTCGTACGAGATAGGGGAACTATAGGGATTTTAGGTCCTGGAGGGTGTACGAGCGCACCAAAGGGTGGTACAGCCGGACGCAAACTCGCAGGAATTGGGGTTTGTCAGGAAAATTGAGGACATACGGGCGTACCAAATGGGGTACGGGTGTACTGTTGCTCGCAGGAATTGTGTGCATCATAAGTTTTAGCTCGGTACGGGCGTACTAAGTTCCGTATGCGACGTAAGTTTGACTTTTTAAGGGTTATGACTGAACGTATTTCTTTAGTTTCCTTCCTTTTTCTTCAAATTAAAACCCTCCTATACCTTGTCAAACATTCTGGTTAGAGTTCCTAAGCTTCTGGAAGGCATAGAAACCAGAGATTAAGCTAGAGACTTATTAAGACAGGATCACCGGCTTATACTAGACGTAGCTTGATTTTCAGGTTTGTGCTAGATGATTCTTGTTTGTGCTAGTTTTGTATCTTTTGCCACCTTTGGCTTATTTCTGTTGCCTTAAGACTTGAACCAAGTCTAGGCTTGTATTTCTGCTTCGAATTCTATTCTTTGATGTGTGCTATGTGGATGCTTATTGTTTGGATGCTTGGATTGATGTTTCCTTTGCTTGATTATATGATGAATGGTCCAAGCTTTTGTATATAAGATGAATTGTTTGTAATGATATGCGGACATGCATGGAGATGAACGGGGAATGGAAAAAGAGAGAAAAGAAAGTGAGAAATGAGGGCAGAGCTCTGGGCATACTGGGTCAATAATGAGAATGGGATTCCTACAGGAATCATTAGATAAGTAACCTCTCGAGAAGGGAGATGAGTCTCAAGACCTACAGTAGGATTGAGTGCAAAGCACTCCACAGTTATATGGCCTCCTATGGGAGATGAGTACCGGTACCTATCAGGATACAGTATATGCGAAAGGAATGTGCACAATTACAGGAAAACAAGAGTGAATGAGAGAAAGAAGGATGAGGGAGATTGCTAGGAGCAATTGCATTTGCATTACATAAGATGCTAGGTTGCAATGTTCTGATATGATGTTTATGATGGTTGCTATGTGAGATATGATTGTTTATCTATGTTTCTAGTACCACTGAGTTTATCTCAGCGTTTGTCATTTGATGAACATAGGTTCAGAGCCCTCGGGTGAGCGTACTGAGAAGGATTAGAGGTCGTCAGCTGAGACAGACGGATCTTGACTTGGTACGGGACTTTTGAGGCATACTCCGGCTCCTTTTTGGTTGTGTAGCTAGTGTGGCAGTAGTTATGTCCGTATTGTATAGCTTTTAGTGGTATTATGTATGCACTCACTTATTTGTAAGAATTAAATCCGGTTTTATATAAATATGTATCAAACACGGAATTGCTTGTTATTGTATATTGCTTGAGTGTATGCCAGATTTATCTAGGGTATTAGCACATCACGATGCTTTCGTTGCACTACCACCATTAAGCTTAGAGACTTGTCCCCATACGACGTCTTCTTGATGCATCCTTTGTGGTATAGGCATCGGTCTTCTTTTGGGGATCACTGTCTATTCTACGGGAGCATGTCCTCCTGGGTATGGGCCGGGTGTGACATATTTTAGTGGTATCAGAGCTATGGTTTAGCTCGTTGAGCTTCATCAATGGAAGTTAGGACTACTGCCTGTGTCTAGGAAGCTACACTTGAGGAGTTGCCAGTCCTTACCACTGCTGACTGTTAGGTTTATGTTATGTTTGTTGTATTACAGATTGAGTGTGATGATGGACAGAGCCATTATTGTAGGAGAAGAAGAGGGGGGTAACTTTAATCCCCAGGAAAGTTCATCTGAGACTGGGCATGTCAGTGGAAGGCAACCACGACAGGAGGAACAGGCTAGGCTGAGTGTGAGGGTGCCACAAGTAGATAGGGTTGATGCCTCAGCAGCTGATCCAATGGTAGCACATTTTGCTTAGTTTGTACAGTTTATGCGGGCACAAGGTCAGACATTACCTGTAACCCCAGCACCACCTCCACCCCCGCCAGAACCAAAGGAAGAGTACAAGTTAGATTTCAAGAAGTTAAGAGCATATGGGGCTACGGATTTTATTGGGACGATTGACCCATATATGGCTGAGACATGGATTGAGAAGATACAAAGAGTTCTGAGGCAATTGAAGTGTCACGAGACTGCCAAGTTTGAGTATACTATCTCCCTGCTACAAGAAAATGCATATGAATGGTGGAAAACCATTCCGCAGAGTATGGCTGATCCTCCGGTACTTACATGGGCTGAATTTCAGAGGGAGTTCTGACAGAAATATGTGCCAATGGCTTATACGGATCAAAAACTGCATGAGTTCCTGAATTTGAGGCAGGGGAACATGACCGTGGTAGAATACGAAAGGGAATTCACGAGGTTAGCTTACTATGCTACCAATATTTTGACTTTCGAACGAGAGAGGTGCAAGAGGTTCAAACAGGGTTTGGATCTTCGTATTCGTGCCTTGGTTCATGGTTTTAACTATGATGATTTTTCAACTTTAATGGCCAATGCATTGAATCAAGAGCAGATTCTGTTAGAGGGGCAGATGAGACAAGAATCGGTGAGGAGACGGTTCCGAGAGCCGAGTTCTTCATCTGGATCCCCGAAGAGGGGAAGATTCAGAGGTCCCTTTTCTCCATGACTAGTAGGGACACGACTGCCACCACCTCGATGGATACAGAGTGGGAGACCCACATATTCCAATGGCAGTGGCAGTACGGGGTCCGGATTGATGGTATGTCGCACTTGCGGCCGGACACATCATGGGACTTGCCAGATGGGGTCAGATTTATGTTATCGTTATGGCCAGGCCAGACATTATGCTAGAGAGTGTCCTATACGTGATAACATCCCGGTACACACTATGTCAGAGGGTGGTTCGTATCAGCAGCAGAGCCCGAATGTGAGATTGGGCTCAGGCAGTCATCAGAGTGCCGAGAGAGGTAAAGGAAGAGGTAGAGGAGGCCGTGATAGTGGGAGCCAAGGGACAAGCCAAGAGTCTGTGAACCAAGCACTTGGTGTTCCTACCAGAGTGTATAACCTGGTTCAGCAGGACAAACAACATGCCTCTGATGTCGTAATCGGTAATGTTTTTATCTCTAATCATGAGGCATTAGTGTTATTTGATCGAGGTTCCTCGCATTCATACATTAATATAGAGTTTTCTCGAGTAATTAAGATGTGTAGTGAGGAGTTAGGGTATGAGATAGTCATGTCAAGTCCATTAGGCAGGAATGTAATAGTGGATAGGGTGTTGAGACAGTATCCTTTGGTTATATACAGTGTGTGTTTCCTATCTGATTTAGTAGAGATGCCGTTTAGGGATTTTGATGTTATTTTGGGAATGGAATGGTTAGCACAGTACAGAGTAGTGATGGATTGTCATCAGAAGACTGTGACCCTACAGCACCTAGATCAGATTGTGGTAGTAATACGGGGAAATGTACCGTCTATAATGGCAAGGCTCATTTCTGCAGTGACAGCACAGCGATTAATAGCACAGGGTTGTGAAGCAATCCTCACACAGGTAATAGATGCACGACAGAAGGACATTCAGTTGGCAAACATCCTGATCAATTATGAGTTTCTGGATGTATTTCCTACAGAGTTGCTAGAGTTGCCACCAGAACAAGAGGTCGAGTTTGAGATAGAGGTACTACCAGGTACAGAACCCATTTCTATTACTTCGTACCGAATGGCCCCTTTGGAATTCAGAGAACTAAAGGTATAGTTACAAGAACTTTTAGAGAAAGGTTTCATTAGATCGAGTATTTCACCTTGGGGTGCACCATTGTTATTTGTCAAGAAGAAAGATGGGACGATGCGGATGTATGTTGACTACCGACAGCTTAACAAGGTGACTATCAAGAATAGGTATCCGTTATCGCGCATTGACGACTTGTTTGATCAGTTGAAAGATGCTGCAGTGTTTTTGAAGATTGATTTGAGATTGGGGTATCATCAACTTCACGTTAGTGTAGCTAAACGGCCTTCCGTACTCGCTATGGGCACTATGAATTCTTAGTAATGCCATTTGGATTTACTAACGCACCAGCAGCATTCATGGCCCTGATGAATACAGTGTTTACAAATTATTTAGATCAGTTTATAGTGGTATTCATCGACGACATCCTCGTGTATTCGAAAACCAGTGAGGAGCATGATAGACATTTGAGGTTAGTGTTACAACGATTGTGGGAGAAGCAACTATATGGTAAACTTTCTAAGTGTACCTTTTGGTTGGAACAAGTAGCATTTCTAGGACATGTTATTTCAGCAGAGGGTATCCGAGTTAACCCGAGCAAGATAGAAGCGGTTTTTAGTTGGTCGATACCACAGAATATCAGTGAGATCTGCAGTTTTCTGGGATTAGCTGGTTACTATCGACGGTTTGTCAAAGGGTTCTCGATGCTTGCCTTACCGTTGACAACATTGCTCCGAAAAGATGCTTCTTTTTATTGATCGGAAGAATGTCAGCAGAGCTTTGACAGACTGAAAGACTGCTTGACACAAGCTCCGGTGTTGACGTTACCTACGCTGGGGAGAGCCTTTACTGTTTATAGTGATGCTTCACTTAATGGTTTAGGTTGTGTGTTGATGCATGATAGGAAAGTGATAGCATACACCTCACGATAGTTGAAACTGCATGAGAAGAATTATCTGAAACATGATTTAGAGCTAGCAGCCATAGTGTTTGCACTGAAGATTTGGCGCCACTACTTGTATGGGGAGTTATGTTACATGTACGCGGACCACAAAAGCCTAAAATGTTTGGGTACACAGAGAGAACTGAATTTAAGGCAATGACGGTGGTTAGAATTGATTAAGGACTATGATTGTATCATTGATTATCACCCGAGCAAGGCTAACTTAGTGGCAGTCATCTTTGATGCTAGTACTGGAAATACGGCAGTTACACGGTACATTGATAGTGCAATCTAAATGTCTCCTAGCCCAGTTACACCTGCAAGTCAAACTGGTGTTAACAGAACAGATTCAAAAATGTATTGTGGATGACGAGGAGTATCAGAAGCAGTTACAGAAAGTTCAGGCCGGTACGACTACTCTTTTATTTGTGGACAGTGATGGTAACCTAAGATATGGTACCCGATTATATATCCCTGCAGACTGAGAGTTGAAAAAGTAGATACTGGAAGAAGCTCATGAGTCTACATATGCCTACCATCCGGGGAGTACCAAGATGTACAGAGATCTGAGACAATACTACTGGTAGGTAGGTATGAAGATAGATATAGCAGACTATGTTGCTAAGTGTCTAGTATGCCAGCGTATCAAAGTAGAACACCAGGTACCAACGGGATTACTCAGTCCGTTACAGCTTCCAGAGTGGAAATGGGACCGTATTACTATGGATTTTATCACAGGCTTACCGATGACGCAAGCTAGACATGATACAGTATAGGTAATAGTTGACCAATTGACAAAGACAGCTCATTTCTTACCTGTACATATGGACTACAGTTTGGAATGATTGGCTAGTTTATATATAGCTGAGATTGTCCGATTGCATAGAGTTTCATCCTCTATTGTATCTGATAGAGATCCTCGATTTACGTCTCATTTTTTGGGTACTTTTCAATGATTTTTAGGCACCAGAGTTCAGTTTAGTACAGCTTTTCATCCTCAGACCGACGGGCAGTCAGAGCGAGTGATATAGATTCTAGAGGATATGTTGCGAGCCTATGTAATGGAATGGGAAGGTAGTTGGGATCGATATATTCCTTTGATAGAGTTTGCCTATAACAACAGCTATCAGACCAGTATCCAGATGGCACCCTATGAGGCGCTGTATGGACACCGATGTTGAACACCATTACACTGGGATAAAGTAGGTGAACGAAGATTGATTGGTCCAGAGTTAGTGCAACAGGAAGAGGACCAGGTACAATTGATTAAGAGTCGGTTGAAAGCCGCTTCCGATCAAAGTAAGTCCTATGTGGATCTGAAGAGGCGAGATATAGAATATCAAGTTGGAGATAAGGTATTTCTTAAGGTGTCTCCGTGGAAGAAAATCATGCAATTTGGTCAGAAGGGTAAGCTAAGTATGAGATTCATTGGTCTGTATGAGGTTCTTGAGCGGATTAGACCCTTAGCTTATTGGTTAGCATTACCACCTGAGTTGGATTGGATCCATAATGTTTTTCATCTCTCGATGTTGAGGAGATACAGATTAGATCCTTCGTATATCATTCAAGTTGAGACTATAGAGGTGCAACCAGATTTGACTTACAGTGAGGAGCCAGTACAGATTCTAGCCCGACAGACAAAACTGTTACGGACCAAGCAAATACCGTTAGTGAAAGTATTATGGAATCATCATACCGGGCAGGATGCAACATGGGAATGAGAGGCTACCATGAGAGAGCAGTATCCCCACCTTTTCACCAATAAGTGAATAGGAATTTCGGGGATGAAATTTCTTTTTAGGAGGGGAGAGTTGTTACACCCACAGTAGAGACCCTAGGAGTTATGCATGTATGCGTGTGAATGCATAGATGAATGGTAGGATTGAATGAGTATAGGTTATGTGTATGAATGTATAATGATGGTTTTGTGTTGTGTTTATATGTGTTGATATGAAGTGGAATGTATGTATCTATTTGCTTTGTTATGTGTCGTCGCCTTATTGAGAAGTGTTTCTTCTTGGTTGGATGAGGGTCGGCGAGTATATGAGGTTAGGAATGTGTTGAGAAGTGTTATTAGGCTTAGCAAGGATGATTGTAGTAGGTACCAAGGAGATTAGGCTTGCTAAGAGGCATTGGTTGGCCTTTAGGTAGTGGTACGGGTGTATGACATCATCGTATGGTTGTACAAGATAGAGGAACTACAGGGATTTTAGGTCCTGGAGGGCGTACGGGAGCACCAAAGGGTGGTACGGCCGGACATAAACTCACAGGAATTTAGGTTTATCTGGAAAATCGAGGATGTACGGGCGTACCGTCGCTCGCAGGAAATGTGTGCATCATAAGTTTTAGCTCGGTACGGGCGTACTAAGTTCCATACGGCTGTACGCGACGTAAGTTTGACTTTTTAAGGGTTATGACTGAACGTATTTCTTTAGTTTCCTTCCTTTTTCTTCAAACTAAAACCCTCCTACACCCTGTCAAACATTCTAGTTAGAGTTCCTAAGCTTCTGGAAGACGTAGAAACTAGAGATTAAGCTAGAGACTCGTTAAGACAGGATCACTAGCTTATACTAGACCTAGCTTGATTTTCAGGTTTGTGCTAGATGATTCTTATTTGTGCTAGTTTTGTATCTTTTACCACCTTTGGCTTATTTCTGTTGCCTTAAGACTTGAACCAAGTCTAGGCTTGTATTTCTGCTTTGAATTCTATTCTTTGATGTGTGCTATGTGGATGCTTATTGTTCGGATGCTTGGATTGATGTTTCCTTTACTTGATTATATGATGAATGGTCCAAGCTTTCGCATATAAGATGAATTGTTTGTAATGACATGCGGACATGCATGGAGATGAACGGGGAATGGAAAAAGAGAGGAAAGAAAGTGAGAAATGAGGGCAGAGCTCAGCCCTGGGCATACTAGGTCAATAATGAGAATGGGATTCCTACAGGAATCATTAGATAAGTAACCTCCCGAGAAGGAAGATGAGTCTTGAGACCTACAGTAGGATTGAGTATAGAGCACTCCATAGTTATATGGCCTCCTAGAGGAGATGAGTACCGGTACCTATCAAGACCCAGTATGTGCACAATTACAGGAAAACAAGAGTGAATGAGAGAAAGAAGGATGAGGGAGATTGCCAATAGCAATTGCATTTGCATTGCATAAGATGCTAGGTTGCAATGTTCTGATATGATGTGTATGATGGTTGCTATGTGAGATATGATTGTTTATCTATGTTTCTAGCACCACTAAGTTTATCTCAGCGTTTGTCATTTGATGAACGTAGGTTCAGAGCCCTCGGGTGAGCATACTAAGAAGGATTAGAGGTCGTCAACTGAGACAGACGGATCTCGACTTGGTACGGGACTTTTGAGGCATACTCCGGCTCCTTTTTGGTTGTGTAGCTAGTGTGGCAGTAGTTATGTCATTATTGTATAGCTTTTGGTGGTATTATGTATGCACTCACTTATTTGTAAGAATTAAATCCGGTTTTATATATATATGTATCAGAAACGGAATTGCTTGTTATTGTATATTGCTTGAGTGTATGCCAGATTTATCCGGGTATTAGCACATCACGATGCTTTCATCGAACTACCACCATTAAGCTTAGAGACGTGTCCCCATACGACATCTTCTTGATGCATCCTTTGTGGTATAAGCATCGGTCTTCTTCTGGGGACCGCTGTCTGTGCTACGGGAGCATGTCCTCCTGGGTATGGGCTGGGTGTGACATAGCTTATACTAAGTAAGTTGTGTTTTAATCCTTCAACCATTAAACCTATAAGACATAAATGCATTCATTTCTTTTTAGGTACCCAAATGTAGTTAGGTAATTGGGGGTTAGAAGCATTTATATCATCATTCCAATCCATTTTCTTAATGAAACATCTATTAGTTGTATGCCTCTTTCTATTGCAATAGTGACATATAACATTCTTAAATCTAGAATGGTTATGCACTTATTTCCTTTTAGTTGTATGCGAATGATTATGATTGCATGAACATGAATAATGATGTAACTTATTAGCATGCATTCTATTTGCTTTAGGATTAACATTTTTCATTTTAAAATCCTTTGGTTTTTATGTTAAAGTAAAGGCTTTGATAAAAACTATGCTTTTAGAGGTATAGGAAGAGTTTTGGTTAAACCCAATACCTTCTTTATTACCATTAAGTTTTTAGTGTTTTAAAATGGAATCAATTTTAACACCACCTTGTTCAAACCTAGATAAATTATCTTTCAATAAATCCTTTTCTTTTGAAAGCTTAGCATTTTCATCCTTTAAAAGCTTTTTTTTCCTTTTCAAAGCTTTCAAGTTTTATTTTACAAGAATCAAATTCATTTTGTAAAACATTTTTCTCTTTTGAAATAGGTGTATACTTACTTTTAAGTGATTAATGCTTCCTAGCTAAGTTTTCATACTTTCCTAGGAGTTCCTCTAATGCATCATGTTTATCATGATCATGATCATATTCATTATTGCTATAACATAATTGAGATGATGTTGTTACCTTATCGTTTTCTTCATCATCCAAGAATGTCATGAAGTAAAGATTGGTTGCTCCTTCATCACTGAACGCCTCCTAATTGGATTCACTATCATCATCCTACGTAGCTTCAATGCCTTCTTTTTGAAAGGCTTGGATGGTTTGTTGAGTTGAGGGCATTCGTTCTTCATGTGTCCCAGCTTGTTGCATTCATAACAAATGGCTTGATTCCTTTGAAAGTTATCTCTTTGTTTTAAGTCCCATCTTTGCTCGAATGGCTTCTTGCCATCCTTTTCAAACTTCTTCTTCTTTATAAGAAGAGTCTTGATATATTTAGAGAGAAGGGCTACTGCATCATCAATCTCCCCTTCGCTTGTGGGAGGCATCTTCTTCTTTCAAAGCCTTAAGTGTAATCCCTCTCCGCTTGGCTTCCTTTACCCCTTGCTTAAGGGTAATCTCATATGTAAGAAGCTTCCCAAGAAGCACATCAGTTGACAATACTAACAAGTCATTTGCTTCTTCAATGGAGGCCATTCTAGCCTCCCAATCTTTCTTAGGCAGCATCCATAAGATTTTGTTGTTGATATCTTCCTTTTGGTATATCTTACTTAACTTCATCAATCCGTTGGTGATTACAATGAGGTGGTTGTACATTTTAGAAATTGATCATTTGCCTTCATTGTAAACAACTCATATTGATGAGTTAGAAGCTGAATCTTATTGGTTCTAACTTGATTTGTGCCTTCATGATGAGTCTCCAAGGTGTCCTATATTTGCTTTACCATGACACAATGTGAAACTCATCCGTATTCCTCACGACTAATAGCACAATACAGCATATTCATTGCCTTCTTATTCCTCATATTTGCTTTAAATTCTTCCCTTGTCCAAGTTGCTTTGGGCTTGATAGTTGTAACATTATCTGTTGTAGTTGTTAGAGGAGAGAAACCATTCTCAATTAGATAAAACAAATCAACACTGTCACTTTCCAAGAAGACTTCCATTTGGTGCTTCCAATACGAATAATTCGTGCCATCAAAGAAGGGGGGTCTTGTATACGATTGACTTTCAATGGTTGCTATATGATATTTTACTCTAGAATTTTACTTCTAATGCAAATGAGCACCAATTCTCTAATACCAAATGAAATCCTTGAGGAATTGGCAACACGTACGATTTATAGTGGTTCGGCACTAACTCTTGCCTATGTCCACTTCTCTTAAGTCTTCCACTTAGGGTTCCATTAATCGCAATTGATTATTACAATAAAGGATTCCTCAAATGAATCATAACTCCAGTGTTTTTAGACTCATACTCAAACCTTTACAATAATTGCAATCTCACGGCAATTAAACTCTCAATTACAACTTAATACCCTAAGCATTAATCTCATACCAACCCATAAATACAAAACCTAACACTTAGATTGTGAGAATACAATACAAGAGAGTTTACAAAGCTAGAATTACAATACAATAAGTAAACTTACTTGTAAATGAGGTAGAATGCTCAAAGGAAGCTTGCACAAAGAAAACTAGCCATTAGATTCAAAGTATAATATGTTCCATCTAAAAATAAAACTGTTAGAAAGGGTTTAAAGCCTTTCTAGAAAGTCGTATATGATCGTACCAGACTTGGTACGCCCGTACCAACTTAAAAAGACATATTTGAAAATGAGAGGGAAATAAGGTACGGTCATACTACACATTAGTACGCCTGTACAAAAACGGCTTTCCTGACAAATAATTTTTCTGTGAACAACCGTACGGTCGTACACCAATGGTATGCTTAGGGGTGTAAACGAGTTGAGTCGAGTGGAGCTTTACGTAGCTCAAGCTTGACTTATTTATAATAGAGTCGAGCTTGAGTCGAGCTTTCCAAAATTTTTAATGTATCACGAACCTAAACAAGCTTAATCAAGCCTTAAACGAGCCTAATAAATATAAATTTTCATATATATTTTTTATTTAAAAAATAAAAAAATTATTAATAAAAGTATTATATTTCATAGATATTTATAATTTTATATCAATAATTAAATTAAAAAATATTTTTATATATTTATATAATTATAAATTTATAGATTATATATCTAAAATTAAATTTTTTATATAAATTAACGCGTTAGGTCACAAGCTTCTTATTGAGCCGACTCACAAACTTAAGCAAGTAGAGTATTGTCTAGCTTGAGCTCAGCTCATTTATTAATCAAGCTTTACTAAACGAGCTTGAACGAGCTTTTATCAAATCAAGTTCCGAGTAGTTCATGAACGGCTCGGCTTGTTTACACCTCTAGGTACGCCCGTACTAAAGCAAGTTTACTGATAAGCCAAATTCATGCGAGTAATGATACACCCATACTAAACTCAAGGAAACAAACCTAATTTGGTACGATCAGCCGTATGCCTGTACCACACAACAAAACAAATTGGTACACCTATTCAACTCATAAAAACATACTTTAAAATGACAAATAACTTAAATTAACTCACATGTGACATACACATCAAAATCTTAGGTCTAACAATAATAAATCAGATAATTTTGATTGGTTTAAAATCTATTTAATTTATTAGATTAAGATAATTATTTAATCTAATTATTTTATAGATAAAAAATATTTATTTAATTGATCCATAAAATATATTTCATTTATTAGATTAAAATAACTATTTAATCTAATTAATTTTATAGATAAAAAATATATTTGATTAATCCAGAAATTAATTTGAATTTTTTTGATATCTACAAATGCCCCTTCGAGATTTATTCATTAATTTATTTAAATGAATATATCTAAAATTAATTTCGGACATTTATAAATAATATGGAACCAAATATTTTTTTTAATGGCTCAAAAATTTATCGAAGGAATTTTTCTTTTTTTGAAACTTAGACAATTTGTTCAAAGTTTCTCAAAAACTTTATCGTGAACTTTTATTTTTTTTATTTTGTTTTTTGTTTTTTTCAAATTAATATAAAATAAAAATTTAATATAATTTGAAGATAAATAACAGCTTTATCCCAAAACAAATATTATTAAAGAATAATACTTGATATAGTTTGAAGATAATTAAGATTAAAACTTAACATTATCATTTAATCCAATTAGGATTTTTTGATAATTTTAAAATTTAAATTAAGTATGATAAAGGATCTTTATTCCTATCATAGTAAAATTTGAACTTTAATCCTAACTCAATTCGAACTTGTTTTATCACTATAAATACGAACCTAGAGCATTCCATTTTTTCACACTTCAACACCATTCATCTTCCTTCTTTCGGTATCTCTTTCAAATGAGATTTTTCTTTTTTTTTTCTTTTTTTTTGTTATATTACAAGAAGACTAACATTAATTTTTTTTTGTAGAGTTGCACTTGGATCATTGCATTGTATTGAAATCAAGAGTATCATTCAACCATCTCCGTTGAGGTGATCAACTTCAAAATTCAAGAGATTCAAGATACTTAAAGATTCAACTACCAAGATTCAACTACTACAAAGATGATCACTTTCAAGACTACTTGATTCTTTTATGAATAATTGAACCAGTAAAATAATTTAACATTGTTTTAGGATGACTTCATTATCGTATTTAATCAAAATTGAAGAGATTCAAGATACTTGAAGATTTAACTACCACAAAGGTAATCACCTCCAAGCCTACCTGATTTTTTACGAAGAACTAAACTGGTAAAATAATTTGACTTAAAATTAGTAAATTATTTTAGGGTGACTTGATTATCGTATTTAATTAATATTAAAGTAAGTCAAAGATTTAAGCAACTCCAAGATTCAAGCATCGAGGAAGACAATCATTACTCCCACTATGACAAGCAATCAACCGGCAAGGTAGCTTTACTATAAATTTAGTCAATTATTTTAGGGTGACCTGATTCTTGTGATTAGTCAAGACTCAAGATTCAAGATTCAAGAAATTTGAAAATTTGACAAGCCGTGATAGCTAATGATTAAAATTTGAAGATTTGGCAAGTGATTAAAATTCATCAATTTGTGTGATTTTTTTAAAGTCAACTTGGGGTGATCTAGCTATCATACTTGGTCTCTTGAAGTGAAGATGATTCAAATTAAAGCTCACCTCGATGATAAGCGATGATTATGCATCAAGATTTTAGAACTTAAGAGCAACCGTATGCATTTGAACACAATTTTACAAGTCCAAATTCTTGCATTGGGTGTTTTGCTCCATCATGGTCTTTAACAGTGGTAGTTCCATTTTTATCAACTTGGTCAGAGAAAGCTTCTCATGAATTTACCAACTCAAGCTAAGACATCTTTTAAGTCAACTTGTTTACTTTTGAAGTCTCCATTCAAGTCTGAGCAAAGTCCTTCCGATAACCTATTCATGTTAAAAAAGTCCATTACCCTCAAAGATGTATCATGGCCATCTACCTTCAAGGTTGCTGGAAAATTCTTATATTCTCCCTATTATTAGGAATGGCTTGAAGATATTCTTAAAGTAAACAAGGCATTGCTAACTCAAGCTCATATTTATATGTTATTTTTGCATCATTCTTCATTTATGACAAGTCTTCTAGCATCATGCAATACTTTTATGAGCATTGGAGTCCATCAACCAACACTCTCTACCTGCCTCTTTGAGAAGATTTGATTTCACTTTGGGATTTTCATTCTTTAAGCAAACTTCCCATCTCAGGCATCTTCTTTAATGAAGTCATACCTTCTGCTGAAGAACTTGTAAGCTCTGATTGTGGCAATGAATTTCTTCCACCAAGTTGCCAATACTTATTTCATGTTTATCATAAGCTTACTAATGACCAACAATAAGTGAAGATTGATTATTGGATTAAATTTTGGTTTTGTGGAGCTGTCAAATATACTAAACCTCTAGGAAAAGATTACTTGAAAATAACTTCAGCTCTAAAGAAGACATTTTGCCCATCTAGAATAATCGGTAAGGCCTTACTTCAAAATAAAGCCTCGCAACGTTCCTTTATCCTTCTTGGCATTAAGGATTGTGCTTTACAAGATGAGATTTACTTAGCCACTTTTCTTTCTTATTGGTTATATAAATTTGTACTACCCATGGAGTTCCAAATCTCATCCGCCCCATTATTTTTAAAGTTGTAAGCATGATGGCCATGGGAGATAGCTTTTGCTTAGTCGTTCCAGTCTTAACCAACATTTATCATGGATTGAGTAAAATTTCTAACTTTACAAACCTGAACTCTTATGGTGTTTGCTTCCCAGTTCACTATGTCTATGGTTGGTTAGCAGATAGGTATGATACTCACTTCTTTAAAGAGAAGAATGCAAGTCCGCATGACTTGTTATGGAGGTTTAAGGATGGCTCGCTTCTTCAAAGATCATGAAGTGGATAACCTTTTCAAAGAAGGTCGATTTGAGAGCAAACATGTGATCTTTCCACCTCAAGAAACAACCATCTTTGACAAAGATGCCTTTTGTGATGGTCCATTTAACTGGATCAAATACATTATCAATCTTTGCTCTGGTTATCTAACTTTCTATTGTAGATACATGTTTTATATTCAAGCATATTGCCCTACCAGATTTAGCAGGCATTTTTGCTTTATCCAAGATATCCCTGATGATCTTTGAAAGCCAATGAGATAACCTACTTTAAAGGAATTCCTCCAATTTTGGAAGTCTTTAACAAGTCTCAAAAGTTAATCAAAGACCATAGTGGCTTCGAAAGATCTAAGAGATCCTTTTTATGCTACTCGTAACTATGTTGATTGGTGGTCCAAGGAGTAATCTTGAGCTTTTTCTACTATTAAATAGGATGAGCTTAATCTAGTTAGAGTTCACAAGAGACCCAATCATGAAGCTTTCATAAAACATCCTCCAAATTCAAGACCTCAACAAAACTTAGTCCTTGGCTTTCCTTACAAAAATACACCTAAGGATAGGACTCTTATGAGAGCACCTAATCGAGAGGGTAGTGGTGATTCCAATCATAACAGACATTTCCAGATATGAGGCTTCATAGAAGAGTTGTCTCAAGGTATGTTGGACTTGATAAGGATGAATCTGAGTCAAGCTCTATTCATTACTAGAAGAGACCAAAGACTTACAAGACTGATGAGGCTCTAGAGACCAATTTAGCCCTACTGGATGACATTCCTTCTTCTTTAGTTTTCAACAATCTTGTAGTAATTTTCTTTTGAACTTAGTTTCTTTATTCCTTCTTTTTTTGACTTAAAATTTATCATGAAATTTCAAAATTTTTTTTAGGAAAACTTGGAATAAGAATTAACTTCAGTAAACTATGCCCCCACTATTGCCATAGAAGCTACTAAAGAAGGATAAGTCAAACATAGTTCAATTACAAAAAAAATTTTATTTGGTTTACCATGCATAGTTTTAGCTCATGTGGGCTAGGAGCAAGGCTGAACTCTAAGCATAGTATCACTTTAGGAACTTGCCATTGATTGGTCCAATGCGTACTTTATCTTTATCAATGATCTTGTATGCACCATTTAAATAGACTTCTTGTACAATATATGGTCCATCCCAATTTGACAAGAACTTATTAACCAGACATTGAGATATGATGATTGGTCTTCTTATGGCAAGAACAAGATCTCCAACTTGAAAAGATCGTGGCCTTACTTTCTTGTTAAATGCTCTTGATAACCTAGCTTGATAACATTCTTAGCGTTGTTGTGCATCTAGACGCCTTTCATTTAAAGCTTCTAAATCTTGAAGGCGTAATTGAATATTATCTTCATTTGAGAGTCCTTGTGTAGGTGAATATAGAGTTGCATTATTAAAGAGATTACATAAAGTTTTGTTAAAAGCTTCGGCAAGTCGATTAGCTGGTGCATTATACATTGAAAAGTAATGTTGCTTGAAGTTAAACTACTCACATAACTTATCCATTATCTTGTTATAAAATGGCCTACCATTATCCGTTATAATGTAATGAGGCATACCATACTAGTAAATGATATTTATTCAAATGAAGCTTGCAACTGTCTCCTCTTTCACTTCTTTACATGTTATAGTTTTAACCCATTTAGAGAAATAGTTTGTCACAGCCAAGATGTAAAGATGACCACCTAAGTTTTTTGGTAAAGGCCCTACCACATCAAGTCCCCAAGCATCAAAAGGCCAAGACACAATAGTCAGATGAAGTGGTTTATAGATCAAAAATATCCAGTTTATTATCTAAATTTAAATTATTTTAATAGTAAGATAAATACTATTAAAATAATAAATAAATGAAATGATAATTGTTTTGAAGTGAGGATATGGGTTAAATCTATAAATTCCTTCTCCTTCAAATCATTATAGATAGGAGGTCTTCCATTCATTTTAAAATATACATTTAGAAACCAAAAGCAAGAAGCTACAAGCTACAAGCTATCCAAGCCTTCAAGATCAAAGGTGTTCTTCAAGTTCATCAAGGTGTTCATTAAGCTCATCAAGGTGTTCTTCCTTCCAAGGTAAAGTTTGATTCAAGATCAAGCCCCTAAAGCACTTGAATCATGTTCTTCACTAAAAATCAAGTTTAATTCAAGATCAAGCTACAAAAGCCCTTGAATCAAGTTCTTGCTTTAAAATTCAAATTAGAGGATTTAAATTCTTTGTTATAGAATTTTATATTAGAGATTGTAACCCACTTCAAATTAATAACTTTATTTGTTGCTCAATTTCTAATTCAATATCATTTTTTATTTTATAGATTTTACGCACTACAAATTTTGGCATGCCTAATAAGATCAAAAGGCCAAGATGCAATAATCGAATAAAGCGGTTCTAGAGGTTGGCGTATCACGTTTGCATAAAATTGACACTCTTGACATCTTTTAGCATATTCCACATAATCTTCATCCATTATAGGCCAATAATACCCCCATTCTTTTAGTTTGAAAGCAAGGCTTTGGACCAGCTTGATGAGCCCCACACATCCCTGAGTGTGCTTCTTGCACAACCTTAGTAGCTTCATTTTCCCCAAGGCAACGCAAGAAGATGCCATTCAAGGAATTCCTATAAGGAGTTCCCTTATAGTAAATGAATCTTAAAGCTCACCTCTTGACTTTAGGTTTGTAGCGTGCATCTTTGGGCAACTTTCCATGCTCCAAATAATTAATAAATGATTACTACCAATTGTCTGTATCAGTCTTATATACAATAATATGATTCACCATCTCTTTTTCACCTTCATTTTCAAGTTGAAGTGTTGATGGAATAATCCATCTTTCGTATACATGAACTTCAACCGCACCATTTGGTAATGATAATATTGATGCTAAGTTTACCAAAGCATCAGCTTATTGATTATCATCTCGTGGTACATGCTTGATTGAGAAGTTATCAAATTTATTAAGCAGCTTTAAAGCATACTCACAATAAAACAATAAATTAGCTTTCTTTACTTTATACAATGAGAGTACTTGATTCACAATCAACTTTGAATCCTCAAATACTTTATTATTTGAGATCTTCATATTAACCACCATTTCCAATCCAAGGATCAAGGCCTGATACTCTACCATATTATTTGAGTAGCTTTCTTTAAGGGTAAATGCAAATGGAAGAGCTTCACCTTAAGGACTAAGGAAAACAACCCCAACTCCTATTCCCTTTCGCTTTGTTACTCTATCAAAAAAACATTCTCCAAGGTCTTGGAACTTATATAAAGAAAATTTCTTCATCTGGAAGGTCATCAGAAAACTCCAAATGATCAGGAATTGGATGATCAACTAGAAAATTAGCAAGAACTTGGCCTTTAATTGCCTTTTGAGGCATATAGACAATCTCAAATTCTTATAATAAGACTGCCCATTTAGCTAATCTTCCTAAGAGGATAGGTCTTGATAAGATGTACTTGATAGGATCTGCCTTCAAAGTCAAGTGCATAGTATGAGCTTGTAGATAATGCCTTAATTTTTTAGTTGCAAATATTAAGGCTAAGCACATCTTCTCAATGGGAGAATAATTTAATTCAGCCCCATTTATCAGTCTACTAAGGTAGTAGAGTGCACCCTCCTTCCCTTCATCATTTTTTTATGCTAGCAAATCCCCTAAAGATCATTCATTTGCTGATGTATATAAAATGAGACATCATCTGAGTATCGATGCATTTAACATGGGTGGGTTCAGAAGATATGCTTTTAGGATATTGAAGGCATTAGCACATGCTTTATCCCTTTTAAAAGGAACGTCTTTTTTCATCAAATGACTAAAAGGTTGACACCTTCTTGCCAAATTTGAGATGAACCTTCTAATATAGGCCAATTTTCTTTGGAGGCTCTTTAACTCATGAATGTTTCTTAGTTCTAGCATTTAAAGGATTGCATCAATTTTAGACTGATCAATCTTGATCCCTTGATGCCTCACAATAAAGCCAAGAAACTTTCCAG
The DNA here is from genome assembly GCA_948192965.1 of Dalechampia spathulata. Taxonomy (NCBI): domain Eukaryota; kingdom Viridiplantae; phylum Streptophyta; class Magnoliopsida; order Malpighiales; family Euphorbiaceae; genus Dalechampia; species Dalechampia spathulata. Next base: position 32,317 of record CANYBF010858936.1, read on the forward strand.
TAGATTCCTTAAAGGCACACTTCAAAGGATTCATCTTCAAATTATATTTTCAAAGATGCATGAATACCTGTTGTAACTTTTACAAATGATCAGTAGCCTTCCTTGATTTTACCATAAGATCATCCACATAACATGTTGGTTTGCATAGTTAATAAGCAGTGGAAGAAATTTAAAATTTTTATTTTAAAACAACAAACCAAAAGATGATCTTTGCATCAAAACATAGAGAAAACAGTTTAGAGATTTGAAGCGACAGTTTGATAGTAACTCTTACATTCAATGCAGA
>CANYBF010859223.1:0-40455 GCA_948192965.1 Dalechampia spathulata
GTGGTGGCCGTACGGGGGTACCAAAGGTGGTATGGTCGTACCGTAGCTCGCAGGAAGTTGGGTTTGTCAGGCTTTTTAGGTTGGTACAGACGTACAGGTGGTGGTACGGCCGTACGCGACTTAAATTGGGCTTTTTAACAGCTAAAAAATAAGGGTTTTCATCTGTTATTTTCCTTTAAACATCCCAAAACCCTAGAAAACACAGAGGAAAGGATTCCTAGGCACCGAGATAGTGCGAGAGCTTGAAGTTAAGGCTAGAGCGGGTTAGCGACGGTATCCCGGGCTAGAGATAGCGATTTTCTCTTTTCAGGTTTGTGCTGGATGTTGATCATTTGTGCTCGTTATTTGGGTTTATGGTTGTTGTAGTGGTTCTACGGCTCTGTAAGCCTGGAACTGAGGCTCAGGGATTGAATGCCTGAGGATTATGCTTGATTATGCCTTTGATGCTTGTGATTGTGGTTTATTGGTTTCAAGAAGGAACGTATGTGTAGCTATTGATTCCGGGAAGGAACAAGCCTTATGTTTATGGAATGATTAGCTTATTCATTCATAATGAATGATGACATAGCATAGCATGGTGAGGAGTTGATATAAGGGTGGCGTTATGATGGTATGAGATGTGTCGCGGTACGAGAGGTACCAGTATCTATCAATTAAGGGGTGAGATGCTCCTACTGGTGCGAGAGGTGCCAGTATTAATTGATAAGACGGGGGTGAGATGCTCCCCGCACAGGAAAAGAATACGAGATGCACCAAACCGAGGGCGAGTGCATGATATGATGGTAGACCGGGCATGATTAATTGTGTGATGCAATATGGATGTCTGGTTAGGCAAAGATTGTTGTATGATTGGCTGTGTGCCGGGTGTATGGGGTTGTGTGTCTGTTGCTTGGCCTAGTGTCGTATGATTGATCCATGTGTGATGCCTGTGATTGATTGTGTATGTGTATTATATGCTATGTATTCCTAGCACCACTGAGATTTATTCTCAGTGTTTATCATTTGATGAACGTAGGTCCGAGTTCAGAGGGAGAGCACTAGGACTAGAGGTACAACAGCTGGTTCGTGTCTTAGACTTCTGGACAGACTTTTGCGGTTGTATATTTGTATAGGATTGGCAGTATACTAAATGTATTGTATAAGAATCCAAGTGTTTATATATCCAGGGTTTTGTATTTATTTTTATATCTTGTTGTCTATTGGATTTTTATACGAGCATTAGAGGTTTAAAATCCCTTGTAGTATAATTATTGTTTTCCTGAGACGGGAATGCGATGGTTATGTTACGGGATCATGTCGTCATCCCTCGGGTCTTAGGTTGGGGTGTGACAATTTTCACTTAGTGCAAAGGTGAAAATATAATTACTTTATTTATCATAAAAAAGATTTATTATACACTCTTGTTGCTAAATAAATATAGGATCTAATAGGTAACTTGAATCATAGTATTGCTGCTATCTTCATTATGATGCCCTCGTAAACCTAAGTTACTACAATCTTTAAGCTAACATTTTAACATAATTAATAAAACATGAAAACTTATTCTTATAGGTTGTTGTAAAATGGACTAACATAACGGGTACATTGAAGTGATGAATGTTTGTTTGGTTTAAAAATTTATCAAAATGATATTATGAAATTTTTTTTGTAAAGATCATTGTAAGATCAACTCAATGTATTAAAAGTCTACACCTTAAAGAAATAACTTTTAAAAGTACGTTATTATAAATTAAATTTAATGTGTCTTAAAAAATCAATTATCTATATTTTTGTTAGCATTTCCTTCATGATCATCTATATTTTAAATCATATGATTATCTTTTCATCCAAGTTTTGAGCATAACACTTCATGAGATAGCCCATGTTTTAATCAATATTCATGATTCTAATATATAAAGAATTAAGTATAATCTAAAGAATACATATACAAAACAAATTATATGATATAATTATTGTTCCTATAAATAAGCATAATATATCTATTGATTATTTTGATACTTATTCGTTATGGTAAGAATTATCATTATTTGACTCATTATGACATTTACTTTGGACATAACTTAGTAGCTTATCAAATCAATGTTAAAATAACATTATTTGATGTTGAATTGAATGAAAAAGTGTACATGGAACAACTTAAAGGATTCATAATACTTGAACAAGAAGAGAAGTATGCAAGTTTATAAAGTCTTGGTATGGATTATAGCAAGCTCCTAAGCAACGGCATCAAGTTCAATTTCAATCAAATAATACTTTATAACTTTTAGATAAAAGAATATGATAAATATGCTTATAACAAGCTGCATCCAAAAAAAAAAGTGTTATTATGTTTTTATATTGATTCCATGTCAATTTTAGGACTAATTTAGAATGAGCTAAAGTCACCAAAGCAATGCTTTCCATCAAAACTTTCACATCAAAGATGTGGGTGACACTAATATCAATTTCAGCATTAAGATTATAAAAAGTGAATGTTATTTAGTACCTTCATAATCACTTTACATTAAAAAAAATTAGTAAGTTTAATCATTTAGATTGTACTTCAAGTTTAGCACCTTTTGATCCTAATATGATTTTTTAGAATAACAAATATGATTTTATATCATAATTAAAATATGTTCAAATGATAAAGATGTCTTGTGATTGGAATGATAATATAAGATAAGATATAGCTCATTAGTAGAATAAGTAGATACATAAATAATCCAAGTAGTATGTATTAGCTTGGTGTTAAAACAATTTAAAGCATATTATGTTAAATCAAGTATGATTGATAAAGTTATCGAATTTTTCCATCAATCCCAAAAGGTTGTTCAGATTCTTATTGACTAATATGCATATCTTTGGGATCTAAGAAACTGATGAAGGCATACGGTTATTGCCTTGCATTTTAACACTCGAATCTTTCATTCTTGGGAACAAGAATCGGCTAGGGTGGAAGGAATTGTCACATACAAGAGAAGAAATAGGAAACGAATCTCGCTCTAACACTGCAGTTCGTTAGATTATTAGGGGACCCTTTGATGAGGTCTCAACTATTAGTTATAGATATTACTCGTAAATATATCATACTAATCTCCATGTGTGGGACAGTTCTTGCTCATAAAACATGGACCGCTGACCACATGGTTGCAAAATTGATCAAAGAAAGGCTGCATCGGAAGGTGTCCTTTCTGGAACTTTTGGTAATTACAAGTGACGATAAGAAAACAACTTCTGTATGTAATTTATAATATTAGACATTATTATTCGTTCCACTTTAACATGTTCGCATGTTCGTATCAATAACAGCTACATATATTTCATCAACTAAAGATTTCCAGAAAGAACTCTACGCTTGATTTGACCAAAATTATTTTGAGCACATTATCATCTTTTGAAATGTTCTTTAATCAATGCAGCAGAACTGCTGCTATATACAGAATTTAGCACCGCTGATATGAACTTTGCCCATCCCTGTTCCAGGGAAGATTACAACAAGGAAAGAGAACTAAAGGGCAAGGATTAAGACACCCTCACCCTGGGCTAGCAGGCATCACAACTGAGAAAGAACACTGCCATCTGTGTGGACATGACTGGATTCTTTTAAGTGCCTATCAGTGAACTACCAACTGTACAAGCATGTAATACCAAGACCAGAACGACCTAGACTCTCTTCAACAAGGAGAGTATGGTCCTCAAAGACCTGCAAAATTCTATCATTTAGCATTAGGACAAGGATCAGCCCTGCAGAATAAATTACATCACTAGTAAGATAACTTCTGGGATGAAAACACTAGCATAATTCTAGGATGAAAGTTACTCAAGTTTCAGAGCTTGACAGCCCCATCAGAAAGTAGCTTATTGCCTTATACATGTTTGTTAATGTATACCTTTTGCTTATCATATTCGCACTTTACAGGTACCATCTTTCCACGTAGCCAGTCCCATTCATACACAGATATTTCTTATATAAAGACCATGCCTAACAAAATAGGTGCTTTCATTTACATGAGAAAAATGTATTTACAGTTATATTATGAGAAAATAGCTCCACGTAGAATACCTGCAAATTTTCTGAATGAACTGTTCATTGCCTAGGTCAAAGATATTCAGCATTCGACCCCAATCAGAAGTAAGCACCAACACACAATCTTGGCATTTGCACGAATTTTTCCATAATGATCAGATTAAACTTCAGATGAAATGATAAAAAAAAAAAAATTAAAACAAAGATAAAATAATTATATCATGAATAGAACAAGATGCAGAGAGGCTCAAAAAGGTCACGCGTAACAACCTTGAAGACATTTTCCAAGCTAGACCATGAATAAAGTTCCATTAGTGGTTTGTCCACGAACTTTAGAGCTCCGATCAAGGCCATGTGAAGCAACCTGACAAGCATAATCATTAAATCGCTAGAATAGGATATAAAAATCAAACATTAAACATATCAACCACGTAATAAAGCACATGAATCATCATTGAATGGCATAAAAATAAAAAATGCCTAACCGTCCCAATCATTTACTAGACCTTTATTTCACTTTCAATAGAGCAATGGACAGATGTAGCATGCAAATGATTAAATTAGGCAAATATCCTGCTCGTGATGCAGACAAGGTTTTCCGATTTTCATATTAGAGGTATTTCTTTGCTGATATAGTAGGGTTTTATTTAATGTTATTTGTATTTAGAAGTTCTAGTTTGATTAAATTTTCCAAGTTTAAGTAGTTTTAGTATTTTCCATTTAGTTTAAAAGATAAAATTCTTTTAGTCTAACATTTCTCTTCCAGGTTGTGTTCAGATTAGTTACGATGAGATGGCTTTCTTTTCTATCAAAATAGATTTCCATCCATTTTCTTATAATTGTGTACTATTGATAAATTTAGAGAATAGAAAATGCTTCTTCTACTTGTATATTGAATAACGAATTTACAATAGTATTTATATAGAAATTCCTATTACTATTTAGGAAACACAAATCAAAGTAGATAGGAAATACAAATCAGTGTAATCAATCTAGAATCTATAGAATAGGAAAATAGAATATGCTATACTATAATCTTGCTAAGATCTTTCAATTTAGTCAACACTCCCCCTCAAGCTGGTGTATATATATCTCGCATGCCTAACTTGCACACTAATGTATGATAGTTTCTTTTGTTGAGCCCTTTTGTGAACACATCTGCAAGTAGTTTTTCTGATGCAACATGAAATAACTTCTAACACCTCACTTGCTATTTTCTCCTTAATAAAATGTTTATCAATCTCAATGTGCTTTGTCCGATCATGTACTGGATTTTGAGCTATGCTAATGATAGCTTTATTGTCACAATACAAGGACAAATTACCATAAGTTTCTTCAACCATAAAAGCTCACTTCAACCATAAAAGCTCACATTCTCCTTGAGCCATTGCTCTATATTCTGTTTCAGCACTTGATCTAGAGACAACAGTTTGGTTTTTACTTCTCCAAGTGACTACATTTCCTCCCACAAGTGTACAATAACCTGTAGTTGATCTTCTATTATTTGGAGAACCTGCCCAATCAGCATCTGAAAAACCTTCTATTCTAAGATGATCTATCTTAACAAAAAGTAAGCCTTTTCCTAGTGCAGATTTTAAGTATCATATAATGTGAAATATTGCTTGCATATGACTCTGATGAGGATCATGCATGAACTGGCTTACCAAACTAACCGCATAGACTATGTCTGGTCTAATATGTGATAGATAAATCAATTTCCCCCAATTGACGAATCTATTAGTTTGCATCCTAACATGCCAGTTTCCTTTAGGAGATCCAAAATATATATTCTTTGACACACAAATATTCCGTTACTAGATCTTGCAACCTCAATTCCTAGGAAATATTGTAGTTTTCCAAGGTCTTTGATTCCAAATTCTTAAGCTAGACGAGTCTTTAAACAAGCTATTTCAACTTTGTCATCTCCTGTCACAATTATATCATCAACATATACAATGAGAAGGGTTATCTTACTCTCATGATGCTTTATAAACAAGGTATAATTAGCATTGCTTTGTTGATAACCGAATGAGTTCATGGCTTTGTTAAATTTGTCAAACCATACCCTGAGAGATTGTTTTAATCCATACAAGCCTTTTTTAGTTTGCAAACTTTCCCTTTTGCCTTATCATCATTAAAACCGGGTGGAATCTCCATGTACACTAAAGTTTCTTGATAATCCATACCATGAGTCTAAGTAAATCCTTTGACAACCAATCTAGCTTTAAATCTTTCAATTGATCCATCTGCCTTATGTTTCACTGTGAATACCCATTTACTGCCAACTAAGTTTTTGTCAATTAGAGGATCAACTAGTTCCCAAGATTCATTTTTTGCTAAGGCATGCATTTCTTCTATCATAGCCCCTTTCCATTTAGAATCCTTAATGGCATCCTTCCAATCCTATGGAATTGTCATAGAAGAAATAGACAAGACAAAAGCTCTATAGGTAGGTGATAAGAATGAGTAATAGACAAAATTAGAGATAAAGTGTTTTGCATGATCTTACTCTTTTTCGAAAAGTAATAGGATTGTCCAAATTATAAGTATTATCATAGGGTAAAGATGATGTACCAGGCAAAGTCTCACTAGGAGAAATATCTTGACATGTAGTAGGTTGCATAATGTCTTTATCCATAATTTGTCTCCTAGAATATCTTTTTAAATCAGGCCTATCTAACCATCCAACAATCCTTTGTAAATCATCCTTATTCTCAAGTCTAGGTTCCTCACTCTCTCCCGGGTCTGATTATCCTCTTTAATATAACTAGGTTGATCATCAAATAGCAACTCTTCATCATGAATCTCCTCCTGAAGAGGTCATAAGGTGGAGAAATAGGGTTCATTTTCACGAAAAGTAACATCCATACTGATAAAATGTTTTCGAGTAGGAGGATGATAATATTTGTAGCTTTTTGTGTAAGAGAATAGCCAATGAAGACACATTTCAAGGACTTTGGATCAGGTTTACCACCTGTCTTATGATGAACAAAACAAAAACAACCAAATATTCTAGGTGGTACAATATAAGTATTATGACCCAAAAGAGTTTGGAGAGGGCTTTTAAAGTTAAGAACCTATAGAGGCATCCGATTTATAAGATAAGTAGCGGTTAAAATAGCATCCCCCCAATAAGCCTTTGGAAGTTTCATAGTAAAAAGCAAAAACCTAGCCACCTCTAACAAATGTCTATTCTTTCTTCAGCAACTCCATTTTAAGGATTGGTATAGGGACAACTAGTTTGGTGGATTATACCATAGGAGTCAAGGCATGTAGCAAAACAACCATCCATATATTCAGTACCATTATCAATTCTAAATATCTTGATTTTTGCATCAAATTGAGTACATATCATTTTATGAAAGGATTGGAAACCTCATTCTTAGATTTAAGCAAGTACACCCAATTCATACAGGTGCAACAATCAATAAAAATGACAAATCATCGATTACTAGTTAAGAACATAGTACGAGTAGGTCCCCAAACATTAGAGTCAATAACAGAAAAAGGACAAATACTTCTATTATTTCTTAAAGGATAAGAGGTTTTTTTGTGTTTAGCCAACTCACAAGCATCACATGCTAATGTATCAAGTTTGGCCTTTTGAAACAACTGAGGATATAATTTTCCTGAAACAAAAGAGGATATAATTTTCCTGAAACAAAAAAGGATGGATGACCTAACTGTCTATGCCATTGTATGATTTCTTAGTTGACATCTTTGCAAAAAACAGCATGCCCTTTATTCTCCTAAAATTCCTCTAATAGATATAAGCCATTATGCACCGCACCCTACCATTGCTAATCTACCTCCCAGTTTATAGATCCAGGAAAAAAATGATTAGGGAAGAATTCTACTTCACAATTCAAACCTTTAGTAAGAGCACTAACAAACAAAAGATTGACAGGGAATTTAGGAATATGAAGAACAAATAAGAGTTGAAAGTTTGGTGTACAAATAATAGAACTTGAACCAGAAATTGCGATTAAGGAACCATCAGCAAGTGTTACAATTTCTGACATAGTACACGATGAATACTTTTGAAAGTCTTTTAATGAGTCATATGTCTATTTGCACCTGTGTCAATAATCCAAGAATTAGAGTGAGCAGTGTAGGCAATACCTAATTGAACACAATTAGAAGTAGAACTAGGAGTTCCAAGTTGGGAAAGAAGTTGTTTAAGATGTTAAATCTCATTACAAGAAAAACATCAGTATTAATCATCTGCTTAGCAAATTCTGTATTTTCAGTCATGTTTGCCTGAGCTCGTGTAGAATGAGCATGCCTTCCTCCCCTTCCTCTAACTGGCCGACCATGCAATTTCCAGCATGTATCCTTCATGTGTTTTGATTTTCCACAATACTCGCAGTGTAAATGATCCTTTTCAAAATTACCAACTTTGGACATCTCATGTGAATTAACAGCCATCAAACCAGATTTTTCAATTGGAATAACATTCATCATTGCACTTCGTCTGCCTTCTTCTTATTGCACATGTGAATAAGCCTATTGTAAGGCAGGAAATGGGTCTCTTCTAGGTACTTGAACTCGTATTTGATCAAAATCAAAGTTCAATCTAGCTAGGAAGTCATACACACATTCCTTCTCTCGCATTTTCTGAAATTTTGCAGAATCATTAGGACATTCTGCATTAAAACTCTTGATAGTAATCAAGCTCTTGCATAATCCACTCAATTCAACAAAATATTGAGCAACCAACAATTCACCTTATCTTAGGTTATGAACCTTATTTCGAAACTCATAAATTAAGGCATCATTACCAACTTAAGAGTAAGTAATCGAAACAGCAGACCAAATAGCAGCAGCAGTCCGATATAGAAGGTATCCACAAGCAATATGTAATTGCATGAATTTTAACAACCATGACATCACAAGAGAATTTTCACAAGTCCACTTGTCAGGTAGTTTGTTTCATCTAGTTTGACGTGGCTAATTTGTAAAGAGGGATTGTCTTGGACAGTAATGGGCTCAGTTAGCTTGGTTTTGATTTCAGTAGCATCCTTATGTCCTTCTGTGGTCATCTTTATGTAAGAATCAGAGTACAAAACAATACCCGGGAAAAAATTACCAGAAACTAGGACAACTTATAGAAGGAATAGCATCGGGAAGAACCGAATTAGGGTAGTCCTTTGTCAAAAAAAAATAATGAAAGAATCAAGCACGCATGCCGGCGAGTGAAAGAAGCGACGAACCTTAAGGAGTCACGTGAGAGCACACGCGAAGGCTACCGATAGTCAAACGGTCGATGAAGGTCGGTCAGTTCGAGTTCTTTCAGGTGAGAATGGCGATGACAAAAATTTGATTAGAAAAAAAGATTCCCACACCCTAATTTAATAGCATTGTCGTGAAGCAGGCAGAAAATGCTCTGATACCATGATAAATTTAGAGAATAGAAAATTCTTTTTCAATTTGTATATTGAATAATGAATTTACAGTAGCATTTATATGCAAATCCCTATCACTATTTAGGAAACACAAATCAAAATAAATAGGAAATATAAATCAATGTAATCAATCTAGAATCTATAGAATAGGAAAATGCAATAGAATAGGAAAATAGAATATGCTGTACTATAATCTTGCTAAGATCGTTCAATTTCAATTTAGTCAACAGATACAATTCTTCCTTTTCTCCTTGATGTGATCCATAAGCTTTTACGGCATGATTCCTAGGAGAAACTTGTCTTTCCTTATTTTCTACCTTCAAAAAGATCTGAACTTCTTTCATATTATTTTTCCCTCTGCACTTTGTATCAAAGCTAGGATAGTCTAACGTCAAACTGTCCTACATCAGTTAGTCAATTAGGTCATTCTAAAAGCCTGCTTGGGATTGTTAACATTCAAAACGCAATTTTCCAATTTTTAACTTATTAATCAAATGTTTCTTCTCTCCATATAACTTCTCTTCATTTAAGAAAAAATCCTTTTTCAAGCTGATTCTTCATAGATCATGGTTTCCAGCCACATGTCTATTCTCGTCTCTAGTGCTAACTGCTACAGGGTTTAAGGTAAAGGCAGGGAGAGGAAAATCAAGATGTTAAAACATCATCTCACCATGTATGTTAAAGCAGCATAACGCTCCTCATTAAGGTACAAGGGCTTTCCTCTATGCATTTCAAAATCCTGCAAAAAAATATAACCAAATGAGAAATCTTGAAGGAATGTCTGCATGAAATTTAATAGAAATAGGCCTCCCAATATTCACTCCTATATATCAGGGACCTCTCATAAACATGAATAAAGAGTACTCCAAATTCCTTATCCATAAATAGCCAACAAAAAGCATCCAGAATGAGCTCGATGAGAATATTATCACAAAAGACCAAACTAATCTGAAAAAATCCACAAACTTCCAATGAATTATCAAAACCTCAAAAAGCAGAGGAGTTATTCATGCATGACAGCATGCCTTTTAGAGAGGAAATTCTTCTCAGCCTCTGCAGCCAGCTATTACAAAGCAGCATGAAATGTTCTTCATCCAGCATTTTTACCGAAGTAAAATGATATTATGTAGTAAGCATATATTTCAAGTATTCACTCTCCTTATTTTGATGCAACCCAATCATATTAAATGTACCCTGGGTCAAGGGATTGGATTGGATTGTTTCAATAAAATAGTTTTATGATTTAGTTTTCATTTCATGGTGAATTTCTATCATAAATAGGAATTATTTGCATTAGTTCTCAACGCAACAGATTACCAAAAGAATGCACTACTAAGGTTTTTGCGTTGATGTAGGCACACCATTAGTCTAACCAAATAGATTCATCTATATTGTTTTCAATATTCAGAACAACTTGGTCCACATTTGCTTCCACAATTCTCATTTTAATTTATAAATTATAATTAATGTTGTTCACTTGGTCACCATTTTGTTTCTTTTCCTACCCAGTAAATGCTGAGAAAATCTCAAAATTACGTAGCAGGTTACTACGACTTCCAGCATCCATCATATTTCAAGGGTCAGATTATTGCAGCTTCATTTAACTTTACTACTTTTGTGTTTTCAAAGTTAGAGCATTAACATTATAGCTCCATGCACAACCTGAGAATTAGCATAGGAGAGTGTTGACTTTCCTTACTATTGGAGAATTCCACATGAAAAGATGCAAAGAGTTTTAAGTGGTTCACAAGTAGAAAAGATTGGTACTTAGCACAAGCCACTTGATTTTGTGCAATATGGATACCAACCCCATTTAGAGCCACTGTTATGAGTTTAACCTACCACTCTCTTCGGCATATGGAATTTCTACACTTACTTTGATAAAATTAAGTCATATAAAACACACCCTATATTACAGGATTCAATTGTAATCAGTAAAATTGATGTGATTACCATTTTATGGTGCATAATCCAATTATTAATTGGAGTAGTTTGTAATAGTTCTCTGAACACAAGATTAACAAAAGAGCGGTATTGAGGCATCTTAAGTCTGGAGTTGTGTATGCACATTATCAAGACAAACTACGTAAACTTCATGTGTGTTATTGTTGTCCTAATCTTCTAGATTTTAGTGTCATTCAAAATTTATCAGCTTCATGACTAGGAGTAAAAAATAAACCACCTAAATACAAAAGCACAGGATTTCATAATTACACTTTTGAGATGAAAGCAGGAAAATAAAATCTACCTCTTCACCATATGTATCCAAGTAGGGAGATGGCCAAGAAGACTGGCGAACACATCTTTGTAGTAGAATTGTAGTTCTCTGTGATAATGATGACAATCATTCAATCAACTCCAACAAAAACAACGAGGATAACCAGCAAAAGCGAAATTCACAACCAAGCAAGCTAGAACAGTTATTGAGCCATACCTTGATCAACAGAAAAACACCAGTACCAGCACCGCACACCACTGCATGAGTTTGACAACCACTAGCACTTTTGGCAAGTAATACAATTAGTGTCAAGCATAGTTTTTAAAAGCGCAAGGCACATCAAAGCACCAAGTTGCTCTTAAGCGCAAGGCACAAGAATGTAAAGAATAATTACAAATAAAATAGAGCTCATTAACAATAATAACTAGTAATTATTCAAGTAATACTTAAAATCAAACAAGTCGCACACAACTTATATGACATATCAGTTAGTTTTTTGTAATATAGGATTTATAATTGCATAGAAAATTACATTTTATAATATTTAATTGTAAAGAAATTACAAAGTCAATAAAGTAGAAAGTTAAAATAAATGTTTTATAATTTATAGTTACAAAATCACATTAACAAAGACAAAATAAAAATTATTACTAGCAAAAGATAAACATGACAGGTTGAATTGTATTGGTAACAAAACATTTGGTAGTAGCTTGACAAAAGAAAACTAGCAACAATGGGCTGTAAATTTTAAAAACAACAAATATAAAATTGTTAGATAAGAAAAAATGAAAGATGTTTCCAAGAGAAAGGGAAAGGGAAAAACAGTGGGCAGAGAAAAAAATAGAATAGTTGTTATCAATTAACTAATTAAATGGGTTAGACCTGTTATTTTTTTATTAAAGTTAAACTGGGCTGCGGAAATTAGTTAAAATAGTTTATAATATCTATGCCAAAACACTGTTATTATGCCTTAAAAATAAAGCCCACGCCTTACGCCTAATGCACCTTGTGCGCCAAAGCCCTCACCTCAGGAGGTGTGGAGGCACAACTGCCAGCACCTCATGCGCCTTGCACCTTTGGAGCGTCTAAAGCACTCTTTTTAAAACAATGGTGTCAAGTTAAAGAAATAATAGCATCTAAAAAGATCATTCTTTCCATGCGTATAACATCAAAAAAGTGAATAAGAAATAAACATGGAACAAACCTGCAGCATGGTTTCCAGCGTGGGGAGCATAATCGACCACATAACAGGCATAAAGCAGGCTCCTCAAGAACAGCCTTACAATAAGCACAACGCTGTTTTATATACCTGAACGATATTTCTTTTTCAATTCCTTACAAGCTTAGTGAAAAGAAAAGAGAGAAATGTCCATGAAGAGTATTTGCTACTAACCTCTCAAGTAGATCCTGATATACATGAGGAAGCTGGATTAATCTGAATGGAACTGCAGGTGTGGAACACAAAACATGCTGGAAACTAGAGACTTCATATTCCTTGCAGAAGTGGCTTAACCATTTCATAACGATGTGACGTACTGAATGGTCCTTGAGAACAACATCCAATGGTGGAATCTTAAAAAAATCTTCTAACTTCTGAACTTCATTGAGCTCAACTACATCGGTGTCCATGAAATCCATTGAATCATCAATGGCAAGGGATGACTGACTCATCACATGATTCCCGTTGCAGAATGGTTCAGAGATAGAAGTGCTTAATAATTTCCAGACTAATGCACACCTCCTCAGGTAAGGGAAGCTCAATCTACGAATTACATCCATAGTATCAGAACTAGAATCAACATGGTTTGAAACAAAATACTGCTGGATCCACCTAGATTCTTCCAAGACTTTAGAAATGTCAGTAATTAGGCAATCATGAAAGTCTGGCTCCCTATTGTTGCATCGATATGGCCCATAACAAGAAAGTATAGCCTGCAGTCAAATGCATCCATATCTGAAACCGTAATGCAATAGAACATCAAATGACCAAAATAAAGATCGAAATCGGCTAGTATACCTGAGCTATAGAAACAATATAGAACATATGCACGAAGGCTAACAAAGATTCCTCATCTGACAAAAATGGGTGTGGTAGACAAAAGAGAACCCACATCAATGAAGAAAATGCATCATGAATGAGGATCGGATCAGCTGCTTGATTCCAAAAAAGCATGTCAGGAAATGACATTTCTTTCTCAACATGTTTCAAGATAGACAACATATCACCTGTGCAAGAAAACACTAAGCCAATGGTATGATTTTGAAGAAACTAGAAATAAAAAAGTTCAATAATATTTCAAGACTATTCCAATAGTCGTAACTCTGAAGCTATGCTGAACAAGTAAAAAAATTAAAAGTCACAACAAACCTTCAACTCCACCAGTGCTCCTAGCGTACTCTGCAGAAATTCCTGAACAAATAGACCTTGCTAACAGCTTAATGCCCCTAAATCTTTGAAGCACGTGAAGAGAACTCTTACTTCTCAGACTATGCACGATCTTTAGGAGCAATGAGAGAACAAATCCACTGGAAGACTCGAGTTGCTTGAGCAATTCAGTAAGACTAAAGTTTGAACTAATATAAGTCCTATTAGTACGTGCAGCAATCTCCATAGATACAAGGGAATATTTAAGAGTGTCCCACATAATCATGAATTGATTTCCCCTACCGGATCTTGAGAATTTATCCTGGTTGCTTGGACAATACATTTTAAATAGCAAAGTAGATACTGAATCAAGATATTGCATCATGCTTTCATTTCTTTGTAGAGTAAAGTGTTTCCAGATATCTTCTTTCTCGACCATATTTCCAGCAGATAGCAAAAGAGACAAGGCTTGTGGCAGCCAAAGAGAATTACTTCGCTCATTTAATGTGCCTAAATGTTTTACAGAATCGTTTGAAATAACAGTTGAAATCATAGGCTCCTTCCAAACTCTCTGGAATTCCCCAGGCAATGAAGGCAAGACAGAATTGGCCAGTCGACGACATACAGGGCAAAGAAACTCGCCCTGGAAAAAGAAATTCAATAAAAGTTCAAACTCTTGTGAGAAAAATATTAAATCACCGGATCACAAAATTGACCTCCATAATTTATAATAGTAATACCTGATTTGGATCAACAATATGCCCACCTTCAAAAACAATTCTTCTGTGGAATCTGCACAAGCAGCACAAAAAATTTGATTAATCTGCAAGCGCACTAGACCTTTCTAAACAACAGTGTGTGCATCTAAAAGTTTTAGGATTGTATGTATGACATGTTATTGATGGTGGAGAATTATGAACCAAAAAAACCACCAAAGGTAGAACTTGAAAACCCATAAGCATTCCTTGACACACTGGATGAGACAAATAATCCTATACCTTGCCAAAGGATAAGACAACTAAAATATAATTAAATGCAATGCCCTAGACATCGTCATAGTAGATTACGAAGAAGAGTTGCATTCACGTTCAGTACCCAAGTGAGTCAAACCTGACCTCAAGTTCAGTTGGCAGAGGCAAGTACAATAAAGCCGCTTGGATAATTGTTATAATGCAAGTTATACGTTTTTAAGATAAATTCTTCAAATTCTACTTAAATCTTGGTGGAATCTCCCTTGAACATTCCACATTTGCACTGTTGCCTTGTCAGATACAATTATCAGATCAGGTTGAAAACATCAACCCCATTAAACATTTAATAAAACTCAACTCTGATAAGATCTAAATTTTTCTTCCCACAAGCACTCACCTTTCCTTCAATGAAGACAAGTATCGATCAAGACATCCCTGATGCACAGCATGTCCACAGGAGGATAGATAAATCCCATCACAATCAGCTGGCTCAAACTTCTTATCTGCAGAAGCCAGTGTTGTAGATTCTATTCTAGCAATGTCATCAAGGGAACTGTCAGAAGATGAAGAATACCTAGTTGTCTCTATTGGAAGGGCAGCTATATATTTTCCAAGCAAGACAGAATTCACATCCCTGTTGCTTTTTTTATCTCCTCCATCTCCTAAAACCTCAACATTCTGAAGTTCACAATTGGAAACTGGAATATTTTCTATCATAAATTTCTTAATGGAAGCATACAAATCTTGTTCCAAGGTCTCAAAAGTACTAGCTGTTCTATCATTCTGATCCTTCAGCAACCTAGGTATTTGGATATTCCTCAAAGATGGAAAATGAGCTCTGACAAATTCAAGAAAATTGATAATTTCACCAGGTTGAGCATAATCAGCAAATCCGTTTACTGCACTTTGAACCAGTTGTGATAACTGATTCGATGTATCACTTTCCAAACTAACAGATGAAGAGCTTGTTCCAGTTTGCTCGATAACCTTATCTGTTTTCAGAGAGACTTGTTCCTTAGCTTCATTCCAATGTGGGGGACCTCTGTCAGTTACGCTTAAAAGCCTTGATTTCTTGATCCACAACAAACGAGAGATAGATTTAGATGAATGTTGCAAGTCATAGTATAATACCCACAAAAAAATATAAAATAACATATATACAGAGACCGGGACTTGTAAATGCAAAAGACGCTGAGCAGTTGCTTACCTGAAGAAGAATCAAGAAGGATACAGGATTTTTAGAATTAGGATCATGACAAAGGGAACAAACATCCTGTGCAGACTCTTCTAAATCCTGACCATCATCAGTGTTGATTTCTTCTAGTTCTGATCTTGAAGCATCCTCGCCATTGGAAGTAATGCTTGATAAAAATTTGGACTGCTCAGCTTTCATTCTTGCCTGCACCAGAAACCCAGTAAGGTAAATAAATTACATGTTACTCAAAATATGGAAACCTTCATAGGAGACAAATCATCCATGTTGATGGATTAAAATAAAGAAAATGAAAGAAAAGTTTTTTATCCTTTTTTGTTTTTTGTTTTTTGGGGAGGGGGTAGGATATGATAGAGTCAGGAAGATTGATAAAAGATGATAAAAGAAGCATGCGCATGCCTCCCTCTTTCTCTGCTGCTCCTTTCATACTAAAAAAACGTAACAAACTATTGCCCATGTCAGGCAATGCGCTGGCTCTTCCTTTCAGAATACGAACCAATTGCATTGCCATCAACTACCCGCCCCTTGAAACTTGCCTTATCCTCAAGGCTGTGATGGTGGTGAATTGGCCATTCAATAATCCATCAAGGCAATTCAATCGTTGCAAACAATTGAAGAGTGAAGACCACTAGCAACAATTAGTTGAAAACTGATGATGCTCGTAATCAGTTAACCTATATAATGAAATATGTAGATAGAATAAACGGCACCAGCTTGCAAAATGAAATGAGTGAAAATTCAACCTAGCAAATACCTAGTTTCTATTGAGTAATACCGAAGTGGAACCATCATCCCATGAATTACCATCAAGTAAAACTCCTATTGCATCTTCCATTATCATCAATATGTACACATACAATTCACTTGTTTATTCAAAGGAAGAATGCGGGCTCCCCAATACAAGTACTCCCTGGATAATACAAGCACTCCCTGGATAATACAAGCACTCCCTGGATATTGCAGGGTTAGGGGCAAGGTTGGCGCAATAGTAACTGCATTTACCTTCCAAGGTTGCAACAAGAATGTTTCCATACATTGTACCTGTGACCCAAGGGTTGCCAAAAAAACAAAGAAGGAAAGAAACATGCACACCTCCTACGCTGGGAACAAACTCCTTAATAAGGCTCAGCAGGTGCACAAAACGCTCTCTGATATCAAGTGATCAGGGAGAAGGCAGGCATGATAGCATGCAGCTTTTATCTTGCATTATAGTGAACGGGTTTATTCCTCACCTTGAACTTGTGACCCATGGGTCACTAACTATTGACTAAAATTAGAAGATTATCAGCAAAATTATAGGGCAGCATATTCTTTCTTATTCTATTCTATTTGTATTTCCTATTCTATTTGTATTTTCCTTGATTTGTGTTTCCTTGATTAGTGCTAGGTCTTTGTATATAAATAGTAGTGTAAATTCAGAATTAGATACACACGAATAAGAAGATGATTTTCTATTCTCTAAAATTCAATATGGTATCAAAGCCCTCTGCCTCCTTCAAGGCAATTGAATTAGGATTTTTTGGGAATCCTCTCTTCTGATCTATTCCTTGTGTCACCGCCCTCCTTAGTTGATCAGACCTTGACCGACCGGCCTTTGCCGACCATCCGATCACCGGCAGCCTCCGCGCGTGACCTCACGCGCCGCCCTAAGGTAAGCCGCTTCCCCACACGCCTCCTCAGTTGAAAGACCTTTGACCGACCGGCCTTCGCCGACAATCCGACCACCGGAAGCCTCCACACGTGACCTCACATGCCTTCTAAAAATTCTCCGCTTCCTCCACGCACTGGCATGTGAGCTCTCCTCTTTCATTTTTTCTCTCGGTTCTTTCCTAGCATTGTTCCTAGTATTTTGTGGTTTTTTTTTCCCTCAGGTACTATTTATTGTACTCTGACTCTTCATCAACATGGCAGCTGATGGATATATAGATGTTGTTAGCCTTAAAGAGGAATCTATTGACAATAATACCATACTAGACAATCCCACATTGCAAATAATTCATGTGAAACTTGATGAAACAAACTACCTTGCTTGCTCTACCTCGTGCCTATTGTTTATTGAAGCTAGAAAATTACAAGGCTATATAACTGGGGCTCGGAAACAACCAGAACAAGCAAGTCCTCACTTGACAAATGGACCTGTGAGAATTCTCTTGTTATGTCATGATTGTTAAAATCTATGCAACCACATATTGCTCGTGGATATCTTCTCTATCAATCTGCTGCTGCTATTTGGGCTGCCACTTCAATTACCTACTCTCAAGTAGGTAATGATACCGTAATTTATGAAATTTGAAATAAGGTTCATAATTTAAGACAAGGAGAATTGACAGTTGCTCAATGCTTTGCTGAATTGAGTGGATTGTGGCAAGAACTTGATTACTATCAAGAATTTAAGGCAGAATGTCCTAATGATTCTACAAAATATCAGAAGATCAGAGAGAATGAGCGTGTGTGTGACTTCCTGGCTAGATTGAACTCTGATTTCGATCAAATCCGAGTCCAGGTGCTTGGCCGAGATCCTTTTCCTGCCTTACGACAGGTATATTCCTATGCCTAACAGGAAGAAAGTAGAAGAAGTGCTATGATGAATGTTGTTCCTATTGAAAAATTTGGATTGATGGCTGAAATCTCCAGAGCTGGAAATTCTAACAAAGAACACTTGCAGTGTGATTATTGTGGGAAACCTAGACATACGAAGGATACATGTTGGAAACTACATGGTCACCCACCTAGAGGAAGGGGTGGAAGGTGTTTTCATTCTCCACGAACACAAGGACACATGGCTGAGAATACCACCGAGATATCTCATCCAGATGCCTTCTCTTCCAACGAGATTCAACACCTCAAACGACTTCTTTTTCAACTCGGGACATCTTCTAGTTCCACCTCCAATTGTGTTCAATCAGGTATTGCCTATACTGCTTCTTCTAATTCTTGGATTATTGACACGGGTGCAAATAGACATATGACCAGTTCTTTAAAAGTAAGGGTGTAAACAAGCCGAGCCGTTCATGAACTACTCGAAACTCGATTTGATAAAAGCTCGTTCAAGCTCGTTTAGTAAAGCTCGATTAATAAATGAGCCAAGCTCAAGCTAGTCAATACTTGACTAGTTTAAGTTTGTGAGCCAGCTCGATAAGAAGCTTGTGAGCTTACTCGTTAATTTATGTAAAAAATTTTAATTTTAGATATATAATTTATAAATTTATAATCATATAAATATATAAAAATATTTTTTAATTTAATTATTGATATAAAATTATAAATATCTATAAAATATAATACTTTTATTAATAATATTTTTATTTTTTAAATAAAAAATGAAAAATGTATATTAAAATTTATATTTATTAGGCTCGTTTAAGGCTCGTGATACATCAAAAATTTTGAAAAGCTCAGCTCGAGCTCGACTCGACTCGTTTACACCCCTATTTAAAAGACTTTCATACATATTCACCATGTACTCTGTCAGAAACCGTAACTCTTGTTGATGATTCTTTAACCTCAGCTTCAGGTTCAGGTTCTATTCATTGTACACCAAATTTTCACCTCTCATCTATTCTTCAAATTCCTAATTTTCCTGTCAATCTTCTATTTATTAATGCTCTTACTAAAGCTATCAATTGTAAAGTTGAATTTTTCTCTACTCATTGTGTTTTCCAGGACCTACAAACCAGGAGGATGATTGGCAGTGGTAGAATGCATAATGGCTTATATATGTTAGAAGACTCTTTAGAAAATAAAAATCATGTTTTTTGCAATGATGTACACCAAGAAATTATTCAATGGCATAGACAATTAGGCCATCCATCTTTTTTTGTTTTAAAGAAATTATATCCTAAGTTATTTCAAAAGGACATTATTGATACCTTAGTGTGTGATACTTGTGAGCTTGCTAAACACAAAAGAACTTCTTATCCCTTAAGAAATAATCGTAGTACTTGTCCTCTTTCTGTTATTCATTCTGATGTCTCCGGGTCAACATGCACTATGTCCTTAACTGGCAATCGATGATTTGTCACTTTCATTGATTGTTGCACTTGTATGACTTGGGTATATTTACTTAAATCTAAAACTGAGGTATTCTCTTGTTTTCAATCCTTTCATAAATTGGTTTGTACCCAATTTGATGCAAAAATTAAAACATTCAGGACTGATAATCGTACTGAGTATATGAATGATCAATTTGCTGCATACTTAAACTCCCATGGTATAATCCATCAAACCAAATGTCCCTATACTAGTCCTCAAAATGGAGTTGCTGAGAGGAAGAATAGACGCTTGAAGTTGCTAGGTCTTTACTTTTTACCATGAATCTTCCAAAAACGTATTGGGGGGATGCTATTTTAACTGTCACTTATCTTATAAATCGAATGCCCCTGCAGGTCCTCAACTTTAAAAGTCCTCTACGAACTTTTTTGGGTCATAACACTTATATTGTTCCTCCAAAAGTCTTTGGTTGTGTTTGCTTTGTTCATTATAAACCAAGGAGCAAACTTGATCCAAAATCTTTGAAATGTGTCTTTCTTGACTACTCTCCTACACAAAAAGGATATCAATGTTATCATCCACCTAGTCGAACACACTTTGTCAATATGGATTTTACCTTTCGTGAAAGGGAACCATATTTTTCTACCTTATCACCTCTTCAGGTGGAGATTCATGATAAAGAGTTGCCATTTGATGGTCAACTTAGTCAAATAAAAGAGAACAGTCCAATCTAGGGGGATAGTATTCCTAGTCTTGAGAATAAAGATAATGTGCAAGAGATTATTGGAAGGTTAGATAGGCCTGATTTAAAACGATATTCTAGGCGACAAATTATAGATAAAGACATTATGCAATCCACTACATGTCAAGATATCTCTCCTGGTGAAAGTTTGCCTGATACGTTACCTTTACCTTCTGATAATACTTATGATTTAGACATTCCTATTGCACTTCGAAAAGAAGTGACATCATGCACTAAACACTCTTATCTCTAACTTTGTCTCTTACTCCTCCTTATCACCTGCCTATAGAACCTTTGCCTTGTCTATTTCTTCTGTGACAATTCCACAGGATTGGAAGGATGCTGTTAAAAATTCCAATTGGAAAGATGCCATGGTAGAAGAAATGCATGTCTTAGCTAAGAATGGAACTTGGGAACTAGTTGATCCTCCAACTGATAAGAACTTGGTTGGCTGCAAGTGGGTATTCACAGTGAAACATAAGGCTGATGGATCAATTGAAAGATTTAAAGCTCGATTGGTCACCAAGGGATTCACTCAAACCCACAGTGTGGATTATCAGGAAACATTTACTTTGATTGCAAAAATGAACACCATCAGGATACTCTTATCTTGTGCAACCAACTTAGATTGGGAACTCCAACAATATGATGTCAAAAATGCATTCTGCATAGAGACGTAGAAGAAGAGGCGTATATGGAAGTTCCACCTGGGTTTAATGGATAGAAGACAGAAGGCAAAGTTTGCAAACTAAAAAAGGCTTTGTATGGATTAAAATAATCTCCCAGGGCATGGTTTGACAGATTTAGGACAGCTATGGTCTCATTTGACTATCAACAAAGCAATGCTGATCATACCTTGTTTATAAAGTATCATGAGAATAAGATAACTCTTCTCATAGTATATGTTGATGATATAGTTGTGACAGGAGATGACAACAATGAAATTGCTCATTTAAAGACTCGTCTAGCTCAAGAATTTGAAATCAAGGACTTGGAAAACTACAATATTTCTTAAGAATTAAGGTGGCTAGATCCAACAAAGCGATATTTGCATGTCAGAGAAAATATATCATTGATCTTTTAAATGAAACTGGCATGCTAGGATGCAAACCAGCAGATTCGCCGATTGAAAGCAACCATAAATTGCAATTAGGAGTTGGAGAGATTGTAGACAAGGAGAGATATCAAAGGTTGGTTGGGAAATTAATTTATTTGTCTCACACTAGACCAGATATAGCTTATGCGGTTAGTTTGATAAGCCAGTTCATGCATGATTCACATCAGAGCCATATGCAAGCAGTCTTCCGCATTCTACGATACTTAAAATCTGCACCAGGAAAAGGCTTATTGTTTGCTAAGAATGATCATCTTAGAATAGAAAGTTTTACAGATGCTGATTGGGCTGGATCTCTAGATAATAAAAGATCTACTACAAGGTATTGTACACTTGTAGGATGAAATCTAGTCACTTGGAAAAGTAAAAAACAAAGTGTTATCTCCAGATTAAGTGCTGAAGCTGAGTATAGAGCTATGGCTTAAGGAGTGTGTGAGCTTTTATGGTTAAAGAAGCTTATGGAAGAACTAAAGTTAGGAGACACTAGTACTTTATCATTGCATTGTGATAATAAGGCTGTCTTTAGCATAGCTCAAAATCCAGTTCAACATGATTGAACTAAGCACATTGAGATTGATAGATATTTTATCAAAGAGAAAATAACAAGTGGGGTGCTGAAACTATTTCATGTTGCATCAGAGGAACAACTAGCAGATGTATTCATAAAGGGGCTTGACAAAAGAAGCTATCATACATTAGTGTGCAAGTTGGGCATGTGAGATATATATGCACCAACTTGAGGGGGAGTGTTGACTAAAATTAGAAGATAATCAGCAAAATTATAGGGCAGCATATTCTTTCTTATTCTATTCTATTTGTATTTTACTTGATTTGTGTTTCCTTGATTAGTGTTAGGTCTTTGTATATAAATAGTAGTGTAAATTTAGAATAAGAAGAAGATTTTCTATTTTCTAAAATTCAATACTAACAGATCAATAAACCTAAGACTTGTCGTTTTAATAAACAAAAGGAGAGAGAAAAAACTTGAAAGGAATTTTAAGCAGAAAATGAATGACCAAATCTCACCAGTACTGCAGCCTGTCTTTGACGAGCTTTTGCCTTGCGTTGCTCGCTATCAGAAATTGACCCCACAAACTTAGCATCATTATTAGAACTTGGCTGTAAAAAATCAACGACCACTTCAGGTGCAAGCAGTTGCAATTTGGACATGCATCTAGAATCCAACTCCGCAAACTTATGCAGTAAGCTTTTGATCAAAGAGGAAAGATTACAACCATCTGATTCCGAAACATTGTGCATTCTCATTAATGAGACAAGAAGTGAAAGCAAGCTCTGTTCACCAGAACAATGACTTGATTCCATATGAATTTCTTCAACAGCCAAAGCAAGCATGGGAATAGGATCACTATTGGAAGGAGGCATGTCCCTGGGTTCTTTCTGCTGCAAACAAATGTCTAAACCCAAAAAGAGTAGGTGCAATGCCATAATAAGAGTACTATCAGGAGATCGTACTTCTGTAATATTATCAGAGCAAACAGTGTAAAACAAGACAGCACGGATGATTTTTAAGACCACTTTGGAAGTGGTTATTCTAGCTACACCTCTGAGAGGAGGGTAAATTTTGGTCCACCTTGGAAGCTGAGTTGTCAATGCAGAGACATTACAGTAGCGCATGTATCTTTCTTCTGCAATTTGCAGTTCCCTTGAGTTCCAACGAGGGTGATATAGATCCAGCTCTTTCCAATACATCCAACGTAAAGAATACATCCCCTGCAGATATATACAAGGACATCTGACTAAACAAGCATTAACTCATCCACCCTGAAAAATATTTGCCACAAAACAAACCTGATTGGTGCCAGATGGATTAGAATATACAGCAACTGTATCCAGAATCTTCTGAAGGCAGTCATGCTTCGAGAGATCACGAGGCAAAGATTTCACCAAATGACTGCGAGGAGCATCTCCAGTGAAT
Source organism: Dalechampia spathulata (assembly GCA_948192965.1). NCBI lineage: Eukaryota > Viridiplantae > Streptophyta > Magnoliopsida > Malpighiales > Euphorbiaceae > Dalechampia > Dalechampia spathulata. The sequence goes on from CANYBF010859223.1 coordinate 23,964, forward strand.
AACTTGTGAATTAAATCCCTCTTCAGGTTCTCTTCAGGGCTTAACCCTGAAAATCGCCTTTCTTGGATAACTTGAATTAAAAGACTGAGCATTTCCTGTACCAAAACTGGTTCATACCTGAAGAGAGAGTCCTCTTACGATAAATCCAATATTACACAATTCAGAAGATATCAAATCAAATTTAAAATGTTCACATATCACACGTAGCAAGCTTAAACATAGCTTCCATGAAATAAAAGTGAAGCAGGTAACAGTGCAGAAATCAATCACCAACAAAATCAACAAGAGAAGGCAAATGCCAGTGCACATACATGCGAAAAATTAGTTTCAAACAACACATGAAACTACATTCATCGATACTAAAGAGCACAATCAGAAAAGAAAAAAATGTTAATATTTGTGAGAATGAAATGCCACATCAAAGATAGTTGTTAAAAGAACTTCTAAAAATGGAAGAAATATGGTATTTAACAACATATGAACTTAGTCTAGGAAACTAACGATATATGTGAGGAATAGAAGTACAAAGAGAAAGGTCAAAAACACACCTTGTGTACAACTTATTTCCATTTAGGCTTTTCCTTTTTAACATTTGGTGGTATGTGATCTTATTTATATTGCATTTAATTACCCCTGTTAGTGAATATGATTATTAACTTACATACTATGTATTTTAAAAATCATTTATTAAGCAATTCAAGATACAACTAACAATAATTAACTCATAACAAATAAAGTTAATGTACCTTTTAAATTTATTGAGAATAGAAAGTCATTTTCAAAATAAATTAATAATATTTCTAGGAGTAACACAACACTAGTTTGATAATAAATGACTTGATGAATGTTTTTAACCAAAAAATTTGTATACTATTATTTGAACACAACTGCAAAAAATCTAATCATAATTCTTAGCAGGGTATCAAAATGCAAAAACAAAAGAAAAACTATAAGCCCCATGTCAAAAATAAGGCCGGAAATGAAAATGAGTTATTACATGTACATCTCTATACTTCTCCAAGTACTAGATCTCATTTTCTTCGAAGGATTTAGCCCTTCCATTCCCCTTTTTTTCCTTACCCAACCCCTTTTTGGAATTACAGAACATTACAACTTATAAGATGATGCAATTTGTGTGTCGTTAGGTCAAGATCAAGTATGCAAAGTATTGAATTGAACTTAAAAGATGAAGATTATATACTCGCTGGATATCCGAGAATTCAAAAAGAGATAGTCTGACAGCCCAAAGCGTTCTAGAATTCTATTGACAAAAAGTTCAGGTGGAGCCAACGCTGCACAACATTGCAGAAGAAAAAGATCCAGTTCTAGGCCCTGTTCAGACCTGTAAGATAATGCACCAATTACACTAATCACCAACACTTCAATCTCACCCATCTAAGATTTCACCGCCACAATAAGCACATAAAAATGAATAAAATAGGTAAATCAGTAAAATTTTCCCCGGAATCGGATAGAACAAATAATAAACCTACCACCGTACTGAACGATACCACTCAGAAGATAATATCGCAATCTCACCATTCTTCCTCCACATTCCAGCATGAACCTCAGCACAAAACACTCTATTACGTAAAGGATGTTCCATAAGAAAGGCAGAAAACCCACAAGGGTGACAGCCACCCAGAACATGTCCAAAGAAATCATCATAGATTGAAGATAACGAAGGAAATCTGCTATAATTTGCTGTGATAAGCACCTCAAATTCCTCATAACGCCTTTTAAATGCTTTTTGTAAAATCAATGTAAGTAATCGGTGTAAGGGAATATGGACAGATACATCCTGTGAACTAACATCATAATTTATATTTGGCCAATCAGATGAACTTAAAATTTGAAACACCTCTGATACTGTGGAACTGCTTCCTTCCTTAAAATATGCATCATTTTTTGCCATAATCATATCACCAGAAACGACTGTTTTGTAGTCCTGCCACACACTTTTAGTATTCTCTGTATCCATACTCGAGTGTAAACCTTCTTCAGGTGGAATACACTGCCTACTTTGGTCTTCATTCGAACTGATAAATCCACCAAAGATAGACTTGCCTTTTCCAAACTTAAGCAAAGTATTCTTGAATGCTAAAACATTGGCACTGCAAGTGCTAGTAGTCTCAGATGATATAGCAACAGATGTATTATCAACTTCTAGCCAATTGTTAATGGCCCTCAAGCACTCATATATCAAGGATATAACAGATGAAGGAACCAAAGGATGAAAACTGGAATATGTAACTTCAGCAACCTGCGCTGAAGAAACAAATAAATTACTTCTCCCTGAAACACCACATATTGAGCATTCTTCAGAAAGCTGTCCTACTTTTGCATGTCTGGTGCTATCTTCTTCATCCATCTCTTGGTTATTCAAGCCAGAAAAAATATCATCATCATTCTCTTCACTAATAGAAAATGCACCATCCACCAAAAGAGTATGAATATTTGCAACAGAATGAACAAGGACAAAAAGCAAAGTTATATTTTCATTTTCCTCCTCAATGTGGAGGCTGTTTTCTCTCTTTAGGGGGCACATTCCTTGCAAGTATGACAGAATGTTCATCCAAGTTCTCAAGATATCTCTCCGTTTGCATGTAACATATTTGGGCACAACAGCATGACTCATAACAAATCGAACATCTTCAACAACACGAATAGTGGTCTCATACAAGCCACCCCACTTGGTAACCTGCAAAGAGACAATAATGAACAAACTTTGACATATTGAACAAAAAGAACAAGAAATGTGAGCAAACTAAAATTATAAGGCAAATTCGGCAATAATAACATTCACAATATGATAAACTATGAGTATGCTACTTTCATACATGCAGAGAAATTCCAATCATACCCCAAAACGTTTCTCAGCCAAAAATTTATTCATAAACAATCTTTTAAAAGAATTTACTTTATGGTTTTCCTTAAGAAATTTTGTTGGAAATTTTTCCTTCTTGGTAACTTCTCTATTTTTCTGTTTCACTAGTCTGAATTGTAATATACCCTTGATGCAAATTTCCAAAGAAAATTTTATTATAGATAGCATAATCATACAAAACAATAACTAGAGACCAAATCCAATACAGGGGAAGGATGTATATGTGAAAACAAATTCTCTCCATTCAAATGTGACCGTGGTGACGAAGAAATCAAGCTATAGATAATCCTATGGACATGAATGAACAAAACTCAAAGGCAAGGTAGAGATCAAAGGCCATGCTAATGTGATAATGCTCCACTTGCTTGAATGTTGAAACTTAGAGAAAAGTTAGCCCCAACACAGAATCAACTGAACTCCTTGCTTGTGATCCCTTGTATAAAACTATACAGATCTAGAATTTATTGATTGGAACAGCTAAGTTCCCAAGAAAACCAAATTACAACGTAGCAAGAAGCAAAGTTAGCTAACTAAGATACCAAAATTAATTTTAAATAAGTGCAAGAAGAGGCCAGACTTCATGACAGCACCGATTTGCAACTTTTATTTTATCCATGTGAACGAAATGGGTTAACACAGTACTATATTCTCCAAGTATAGCAGAAAGTCTAAGCCAATGAAGCTTAAGAAAACACCACATGCAACATGGGGGAACAAAACAATGCATAAGAGACATCATTTGTTGTAAGAATACAGAACCTGTATTTAACAGATAATTTATGTGATAAAAAAGAACTTGCTGGTCACAGTGAAAACATGAGTAAAGTATATAGAAAGAACTACTAGTGACAGAGGACTCGTAAAGCAAACAAAAAATGCACATGTTACCAGTAAACGACCATCTTCTTCACTGCAATGAATGAATATATCTCTCAAACATCCTAAAAGCATGTTTAGCAGGTTTGTCTCCTTCACAAGCCGTGGTGTTAAAGTGGGAACAGTAAGGATCTGCACTGAGAATGTAGACAGCAGTGGATACTTCTTGAGATAGCTATCACCACCTTCTTTTATGGCTTCATGTACAACAAATGGATAATAACTTAGGAATACTTTACCAAACTCATATTTGAAAAACGGTTCTCCCAATAACTTCAGCAGCAACTCGTGAAGTTTCCTTGCAACACCTTCACTCAGGAACCTCTCAGCCCTTGCCAGAATCTCTAAAAAACCAACCAATGAGACCACCTTCCTAGAAACAAAACTTAGCAAACTTTCACTGTGCTTGCAGAACTTAAGCAGCATCTCAACCACCACAAACGTTAGCTCATTTGCAACCTTCGTGCACAGTAAAATATGATCGCTTGCTCTAGGACTTTCATGGCAGATGGTTTCTGCAGAAGCAAGCTTATTTTTCCAACAAATAAATAAAACATCAAGAACAGGCCCTACAGAGTTTGCGATGTCCTCTGGAAGGGGCTGTATCAGTTCAGCACCTTTGTGTTTTGAGCAGAAGCCCTCTCGTTTCCATGCTGTGACATCCCCACAATCACAACATCCACCACCAGTATAAATGATCGAATAATCATGATCCTTGTGATTCCCATTCTGAAAACAAGGAACGCAAATAGCACATGTTGGGTCATGTTCACATGTACGACATCGATAAGCTATATCATTATTCCCCCAAACAGCCCCACAAACTCCACGGCCAGTACTCAGCTCGGACAGGGACTTCAAAGCAATGAATGGTTCACTCAAAAACATCAGCCATTGTAACCAAATCATGCATTCTCTGAAATATTGTTTTATTGTTGAATTCTGTGCTTTTTTTGATATAACCGACTTGTTTTCCTGGAGAACCTCCGCGAATTCCTCATCAAGAAGTAGAATAGCAAAAACTAACTCAGGTAATCGGGATAGATTATCCCTGAGAAAATCAACTATCCCAGAATACTGCCTTTGAAGATACTCCTCGGGAACACCAAGTTGAAAAAGCCTCTAGTACAAATTTAGAAAATCAGATCAAGATACAATTTAAATAGTAAATTAACCAATACATAATAACTTCCGCGCAAAAGCAAAGGAGTGAATGACACAAATTTAGGTCTTTTCTGAAAAGCTATGAAAAACTGAAAAAATTGAATTTAGCAATTGTGAATAATTTCCTAAAAGAATTTTGGCTGAATTGAATACCAAACCAACTCGGAATTAAAAATAACACACTAAAAGAAAACAAATATTGAAATTTAAGCAATTACGCTAAAACCGGTTTTAATGCATAAAAACAAAAGAGAAGGAAAAAAGGGTACCCGGATGATACGATCACGGGGCAACAGAGTAGCAGAAGTAGAAGTGGTGGAAGTAGACTCGGGGGTTGAATCGATATCCATTTTACCAAAACGACACCAATACAACACCCAATCCGAACAAAACCACCTCGAACACTCTCTATATCTACCCAGTTTTCTTCTTTCTTTTCCTCTTCGCCTCTTTCTAATTCTTACCAAATACAGTCGAAAATTTTGACATTTGTTTCACCTTACTCGCAAGAAATTTGACAGTTTTAATTTTAAAAAGAAAACTGGAGATTTCGATTCCAATATCAAACCTGAGGAATTAGGTAACTTGGGCTTTTTATGGCAATATTGTAAGTTGAGAGCGTGGAACCATTTGAGCGGATAATTTATAGCGGAGAGGGGTAGAAGAGAGAGAAAGAAGCAGCGGTTCGGTCGAGTCTAATAAATGCAAAGTCTAGAAGGTGGGTAGCCGATTATTATAATCACCATAATCTGCTTACTTCGGGGGAAAAAAGAAAGAAAAACGTACTGAAATGGAAAGTAGAAATGGTGGTAATGGAAGGAAACAATCTTTGATTTTGTATTGATTTATTTTTATTCTACGTTAGAACATTGCCCTTGTAACTACACATCATATACATGTCAAAAATGATAAAATTAAAATTATTTTATTAAAATTATTTTAATTTTAATAATTAAAAATAACTATTATTTTTTAAAATTTATATGAAAATAAATTTTACTTTTCTAATTAAAAAGATAAATATTATTTTTTAAAATTTATATAAAAATAAATATCACTTTTAAAAATTTATAAAAAAAACAGATATAAAAATTAATCTAACCAATAAAAATAATAAAATAAATTTTTGTTTAATATAAATTAGTACCAAAATAAATTTATTAATTGTAATTAGTATATTATTTTATATTTTTATTAAAAAATTTTAATTTCAATATTACTTTTTAAAATTTATCAAAATAAATTTAATAAATATAAATAATAAAATAAATTTTCATTTAATGTAAATTACTAAATAAAATAAATTTATTAATTGTGATTAATATATTATTATATTATATTATATTATACATAATTATCTTATTAAATTTAAAAAATGAATAGCTTAAAATTAATTAACATAATATTAAATTATATTATATTATACATAATTTCTTATTTAATTTGAAAAATGGATGTCTTAATATTAATTAGCATAATATTAAATTATATTATATTTTACATAATTATCTTATTAAATTTGAAAAATGGATGCTTTAATATTAATTAACATAATATTAAATAATTATATCACTATTCAAATTAATAAATTAAAAATATAAATTAATGCATAATTTGACAATAAATACTACTTATTTTATTTATATTTATTAGTTACTAACTTTTATTTAAAGTTAAAAACTACTAATTTTATTCAAATATAAATACTATTTATTTTATTTTTATTTATTAAAATTACTAATTTTATTTATATTTATTAATTATTAAATTTTATTCAAAGATAAATACTACTAATTTATCATTAATTACTTTTTTAAAACTTAACAAAAATAAGTATAAAAATTAATCTAATAAATATAGATAATAAAATATATTTTTGTTTAATATAAATTACTATATAAAATAAATGTATAAATTGTAATTAGCATATTATTTTATATTAATTATGATTAGTATATTATTAAATTATATGATATTATATTTTACGTAATTATCTTATTAAATTTGAAAAATGGACGGTTTAATATTAATTAACCTAATATTATATTATATTATATTTTATGTAATTATTTTATATAATTATTTTATTAAATTTAAAAAATAAATGTATTAATATTAATTAACATAATATTATATTATATTATATTTTACGTAATTATCTTATGAAAATTAGAAAATGGATGTCTTAATATTAATTAACATAATATTAAATAATTATACGACTATTAAAATTAATAAATTAAAAATGTAAATTAATGCAAAATTTAAAGATAAAGACTACTCATCTTATCTTTATTTATTAATGACTAAATTTAATTCAAAGTTAAATACTACTTATTTGTAATCAAATATAAACACTACTTATTTTATTTCTATTTGTTAAAAATTACTAATTTTATTTATATTTATTAATTATGAAATTTTATTTAAAGATAAATACTAGTAATTTATCATTAATTACTTTTTAAAATTTATCAAAATTAAATATAAAAATTAATCTAATAAATATAAATAATAAAATGAATTTTTATTTAATATAAATTACTGTACAAAATAAATTTATTAATTGTAATTAGTATATTATTTTTATAATAATTGTGATTAGTATATTATTAAATTATATTATATTATATTTTACGTAATTATCTTATTAAATTTGAAAAATAGATGGCTTAATATTAATTAATATAATATTATATTATATTATATTTTATGTAATTATCTTATTAAATTTGGAAAATGGAAGTCTTAATATCAATTAGCATAATATTAAATTATATTTTATTTTACATAATTATCTTAATAATTAAATATTTAATAATTAATATGTAATTAATGATAAATTAGTAGTATTTATCTTTGAATAAAATTTAATCATTAGTAAATATAAATATAATTAGTAATTTTTTAATTTTGAATAAAATTTAGTAGCTAACAAATAAAAATAAAATGAGTAATATTTATATTTGAATAAAATTAGTAGTTTTTAATTTTCAATAAAATTTAGTACCTAATAAATACAAATAAAATAAGTAGTACTTATCTTTAAATTATATATTAGTTTACATTTTTAATTTGTTAATTTAATAGTGATATAATAATTTAATATTATATTAATTCATATTAAGACATATATTTTTCAAATTTAATAAGATAATTATGTAAATTTTAATTTAATTTAATATTATGCTAATTAATATTAATAAATTTATTTTATTCACTAATTTATATTAAATAAAATTTATTTTATTATTTATATTTATTATATTTATTTTTATATTTATTTTTGATAAATTTCAAAAAGTAATATTTAAATTAAAAAATTTTAATAAAAATATAAAATAATACACTAATTATAATTAATAAATTTACTTTATTTACTAATTTATATTAAATAAAAGTTTATTTTATTATTTATATTTATCTACTGAAAAATGAGAGTATTTATCTACTAAAAAATTTATTTAGATTAAAATTAGATAATATAATATAATATAATATAATATAATATATAAAATAATTAATTATTAATAAATGAAATAAAATTAGTATTAATCATATTTGAATAAAATTTAGTAGTTAATAAACATAAATAAAATTAGTAGTTTTTATCTTTATAAGTAGTATAAATTAGAAAATATAATATAAAGTATAAAATAATTATCTCATAACAAATAAAAATACAATTAGTAATATTTATCTAATAAAAATAGTATATATTGTCACACCCATACCCAATACAACATGCTCCTGTAGCATAATTAATAACCTCATAAAAAAGGAAATCATTAATTATACTGCAAAGGATGCGAAATTTTTTTTTCTTTTACTATATAACATATATTTAATTATCATTGCATATATGCTTGAGTACTTTAGCAATCTGTAAACATTTATTACATTTCATACATAATATAATATTCACCATCCATAAATGCTTATGTTATTATACATCATTATCATATTCACATTGGCAAGTTATACTGATTTCACATAATTATACATTGCAAACACACCACAATAAGTATTACGGCTAAATGAGTAATGAAATATGCTACATAATGAGAAATGACATCTCAAAGTACATTATGAAAGTCTAGACTGCATTTAGGATAGGGCTTTATGAAAGACCTGACCTTAGCCAACTGTAGATCCGCTACCCTTATCGCTCCCCGATTGAACTAGGTTCTACGTTCCTCAAATGACAAACGCTAAGTATATAACTCAGTGGTGCTATGAAAATAAGCAAATGACATGAACACGCACCAGAAATAACATATAAACATCAAATCATAATAATTAGTAATAAGCAGTACAACTATATCATATAGTGTCATTTTACATCACTCATTAGCTGATAAAAGCATATTACATATAATAATATTCATAAATAACTATTCATAAGTTACTACTCACCAGTTTCTATTCATAATTTACTATTCATCAATTATTATTCATAAGTTACTATTCACCATGTACCTGCAGATAAGCAATAACTTTCGTATTTACAATATGTGTAAATGATAATGTATGTCTGTGAGAATGCAACCATGTTGTGCACTCTCCCTCTAACTCTTTACAACATTTTATCTCATTCTGTAATATTGCGTAATTCCTTTTCTGTACTGGGTCCCTCTAGGTACTGGTACTCAACTCTCGTAGGAGGTCAAATATAAGTATAACTGTAGGGTTCTGTGAACCTCATCTCCCTTGGGAGAGCCATTGTATCTGTATGATTCCTTCGAGGGAATCCATTAACTATATGACCCAGTATGTTTCTTTTTCCGTAACATTTCTTTCCTTTGTTTTACCCACCTTATAACTTTTCTGTAATGTTATGAATGTCTTTGCATGCTTGAATCCATCATGATGTATTATATGATTAATGAGTACATGATCATGTATGATAATGGTCATATGATATCTTTGTCCATGCACATCCCATTCCATCGGTACGATAAATGATTAATTAGAAAATGTCAATTCAAGACCTTAAGTGAGGTCATGAAAAGGAAAGCACAAACCTACTACCAATTTGCCCTTATTTTCAACTTAGGTAAAAGTATGGAATTCGTTGTCGGAACCTGCAACATTTCAATTTCATATCCACCTACGAATCGTATTCACATTTTCCAAACAATTATCATACTTAGAAAGCATCCAAGTATTATTCTATAGCATTCTTTTTCAAAGCATTTCATGTATAACATTCTAAAGATAAATACATACATAAGTCATATTTAAGCGTATTGATATGTAAATGATATATTTGATAAGTACTGATAAATTTTAGGATTGTTTATATAGGTACACTATTTATTTGGTAAGTTACTATTCATTTGATCATTTTCTATTTAACTTACTCTATACTTTACATTCTATTTATTTTTGATGTATAATGAAATGCCTAATGATTTCATATTTACATTATGATATATACTTATTTAATGTCCTTTAATATAAGTATAAGATCATGCATTTAAAGATTTAAAACAAAATTACATAATAAATTACTTTAGTATAAAAACATGCATACATTTTAAGTTCACACACATTATGCCTCATAGAATAGTTCTTATTGTACAAGCATTTTGACTAAAACAATGACCTTCAAATTGAGTGATTCTTGAACCATTAGAAACTAGACTCAAATATATTTTCAACAATATATTATATCCTCAAAAATTCAATTATTAAGGCCTCTAAACATCAAATTAACGAATGTCTATCAATTCTGCCAAATTTCTGCTCAACTGTGACATCTTAAATGATGTGGCATTTCAGATCAAGCAAATGACTTTAGAAATTTTTGAAATTAGTACCATTGGAAACTAGATTTAAAAATCTTTCCAATGGTATATTATGTGTTCCGTAATTCTAAGGATAAGATGGTCAAAACATAATTACCGTAAACCCCTAACTTTATCTCTTTTAAAATTTCAGTTTTGGCATATTTTATGCACCTCATTTTTATACCTCATTCATTATATTCAATCACCTTAAAACCTTACCATATTGAACATACAACTACCTTAACATGTTATAAATAATACCAAATCAAAATTTTCAATGTTCATGCATTAAATTATCACATTAAGCAGTCATTAACATAAGCACACACATGCTATCCTCTAAGTACCAAAATGCATAACTTTTGTAATTCCAATCCAATTGCCTTGAAACTATGTTTTCTTTATTCTAACACCATAATTATTCATTTCCATACACAATCTGATAATTTAATGCATTAAACCAAAATTTGGTAGCCATATACATAAGTTCATATTTTCAGGCAGCAACCATTTTTTACACAATTCTCACATTCCAATCCACTTTTCATGCATATTTCTTCATCTTCATTATATTTCCTCACTTAAATTACATCACACACACATTACACAATATTATATAGAGTCCTTTCAATATAGGTCATCTAGGATTTTTGCTCACATCAATTTCATACATGAAATTTTTGAAAAATTACATCAAACATACTAAATTAAGTGTGCTTGATAACATTCCATCATCAATTTCATAAAATCCATACATAATCTCCATGACCTAATTTTCCAGCTTCCAAAACTCAAATTCCAACAAACCACAATAAGAAATAAAAATATATATAAGAAGAACTAAGTGAAAACAACTTCAAAAGCATAAAATTCGTTCAAAATTACCTTTGAAATGATCAATCTTTAACTTGGAAAGTAAAAAGATGGAAAAAGGAAGAAGAATTTGAAAAATGGAGAGTGGAAGGAGTGTCATACGTAATTAGGCTTCATAATTACAAATTAATTTATTTTATTTTTAATTAAATAAAAGTCAAGAAAGGGTCCAATCAAATGGTGACACTTGTCACCATTCCCTTGGTTCCTTCCTTTTAATTATCCTTAATTATTTTATTTTTTCTTTTTATTAATATTGTCATTCCATACATAACATACATAAATACATACATTAATATACATCCATACATACCTTTGATTTCCTAAAATGCCCCTCTCTTTCCATGAAATTACCAAAATACCCCTACTTTCAATCTAACTTATTTTTAACTTTAATTTCTTTGATGACTTCTAATATACATTCTAACATATACTTTCACATAGAATAACATGTTTAACATATCAAAACATTTCATTCTAAGACATCATTTAAGACATGTTTCATAAATCATTTAAATTACATATAATAAGATATGAACATTGCACTTTCATCATTTTAATCATTCTAATTTACGCATAAAATGCAAACATATAAGGATACTATGAATATGGATGTGACATATATAATATATAATATATAATATAAATAATATAATAATTAAAAATTGATAATACTAATTTATATTTTCAATTTATGCACCTAATTTACATTTTCAATATATTTATTTTAATAGTAAAATGAAAAAAGTAAAAATTTGAATTAGTAAACATAATAAAGCCATTAATTTATAATTATTATATTAGCTAATTAATAAAAGTATATCAATTAATATATAATGAGTATATTATAGATTTTATATTATGTTATGGATAATATAATATTTAATATATTATTCTATAAATGTTATTGACTTAACCTTATATTAGTTTTCTGATATTGCTAGATAAAATCATATGATAGAATTATATTTTTTGAATTAGTAAATTAATATCCTAATAAAGATGTTGTTCATTCTTTAAAAAAATTATAATAAATTTAAAAATTAATTTTTAAATAATTTAAATATCTTTATTAGTTCAAAGTATAATTTTATTATCTAAAAATATTATTTTAATTATATTTTTATCATAATATTTTATTAGTACCATTCATATCTTTTTAATTTATGATTGTAATTATTTTTATTAATTACATTATATTGTAAAATTCTATTAGAATTAACACTTTATGTTTTTAATTTTTGATTTTTATATAACTATTAATATATTGAATAAAAAACTAAGATTATTCAATTTAAAAGGAAGCAATTTTCAGTCCGATTATGTTTTACAATAATTATAAATAAGGCACGAGGATAAATAATACCAAATTTAGGAATATACTTACCAGAAGATATTTTTCATGTAGATAACTATATATTGCATTATCAAGAAGGATTTCAATCTCAATAACAATGGTATTAATCATAAAAGATGATCTAAAAGAGAAGGAACTAACATACATAAAAAATATAGTCTACAAAAAGGTCTTGCTATCAAATAAATAAAAAAACATTTGTTCTCATTTTTTTTATAAATGAATGGATGAAAATATTATATAAACAACATTTTGAATAAGTATAGAATGCTTAAATGTCAAATATTAATTTAAAATTATACAAAATATTACAATGATAAAAAATTTAAAAATATAAAATATAAAATTATTACAAATGACATGTCAAAAAAATTATCCTAACGTGCAATACATGTTATAAAACTCTAGTTTTATAAAGGTACTCACGAAAAGAATAAATCAATCATATTTTTTTATTGTAAACTTAAAAAAAATCTCTATATGTGTATTCTCACAATATTATATTATATTTTTATATTTAATATTAAATAAATTATCCAAAACATTATCATAAAATATTTAATTCATAAGACATCTTTTCATTCTCAAATTTTACATCCAAAAAGTATAATTTAGATTATTATGATTTACAATATATTAAATTTCTTAGTTAATATTTAATTAATTTTATATGGAAAAAAGATAAAATTATAAATTAGAAATAATTTAGGGATCTCTATTTTTATCGTATGACTAATCTTGGTTAGGTAACTAATGCTTTTAAATCAAAACAAAAATAAATAAGCATAAAACATAAAAATAAGTTAAACAAATTATGATATAATATACCAAATAAAATGCATCAACCAAATTTTAATGAGAAAATTGAAACTACATTCTCCTTAATATTTTTTTCATTAAACTTGCAAATTAAGATTAATATTAAAATTAATATCTTAAATTATTTAACAAAGATCGATAATATTAACTTTGAACAATCTTAAGATTCTTAAATAAACTAAACAATTCTCCAATATCATGATCTTATATTTAATAATTAAGTTTTCAAATTAAATTTTCATATATGATAGGAAATAAATATGATTGAGATAAATATTTTTTAAAACTTCACCTTATTATCCACAATAATTATATTTAAACTAATCAATTCATAATTTTCATATTTAGAGTTTCTACATATAACAAAAATTATGACTTTGCATAATAATCATAGTATATTAAAAGAGGGAAGGTGAAAAGAGAAAATATAAATCTACTTTCTTCTTCAATTATTATTAAAATTATTTCTTTATCTAATTGTATATAAAAACTAATTTTTATTTAAAAAAGTTATATTTAAAGTTAAATATAAATACTAAGTTTTACCTATCTAAAACAAATCTAAAAAATTAATTAGTAATAATATTAATTTATAAAAATTAATATTTATCTAATTATATAAATATATAAATACTAATTTTTACCTACCTAAAATAATTTTAAAAAATTAATTGATGTTTTTCTAATTTATTATAAAATACGAATATGTTTAAATTGTAAAACTAATTTTTATCAAATTTCATATAAAATAAAATAAATTATTATTTTTAATTTATAAAAATTAATGTTATTTTATTTCAATTATCAAATAGTATTTGTTTGAATTTATAACAATTAATTTTCATTTAAGAACTTTATTTAAAATTAAATATAAATATAAATAATTTGTATCATCTAATAGTTTAATTTGTTAAAATTATTTTCATTATACAATTTTATATAAAAAATAACATATAAATGATTTCTAATTTTTTAAAAAAATTTAAATTTATTAGAACTAATTTTATTTTATTTTAATTATCTAAAAATAATAATTTCAATTTATAGCAACTAATTTGTATAATAAAATTATATTAAAAAATATTACTTAGGATTATTTTCAAAAATATGAGGTATTTATTAAGGTTATAAAATATCTCATATTTCTAAAATATAATTTAACTTTTTCAAATTCACATTATAAAAGCCTAGTAATTAGATTGATTAAGCACATATCTCACATATTTTTAATTAATATTATAAAAAGAAAAGAGAATAAATAAAACAATTTTTTTATCATTTCCTCTAAATTTATTAAAATTAATTTTATTTTTATTTTAATTATCTTATAGTAATAATTTTAATTTATAATAACTAATTTTTATCTAAGAATTTTCTTTAAATCAAATTTTATGTAAAAAAATCAACATCTAAATTATTAGTTTTAAGAAAATATAATTTTATTAAATAATCCAAATTTGTTAAAATTAATTTTATTTTATTTTAATAATATAATAGAAATAATTTTAATTTATAATAATTAATTTCTACAAAAAAGTTATATAAAGGAAAACATCATTTATAGTTATTTTCAAAAAATATGATGTATTTATTAAAGTTATAAAATATTCATTATTAATGTATGATTTAATATTTTTAAACTTATATTATAAAAGTCAAATAAAGTAAATTGATGGGGTATATCTCTTTCAGATTTTAAAATAATATTGAAAATCTTACAAAAGTATGACAACACGACACCGTTTATAGTGGTTCGACACACTTCTTTGCCTACGTCTACTTCTCCTAAGTCTCAACTTAGGGTTCTACTAAAACTAATCAACAAATACAATAATGGATTCTCAAACTAGAATCCAAACTCTACTGTTTTGCAAACTCACACTCAAACGTTTACAATCAATATCAATACTCATAATATTCAACTCTCAATTACAAAGTTAATGCCCCGACATTAATCACACACAACCCAAGATTACAATAATAAATGCTTAGGTTGTGAAAGATAAACTACAATGAGAGTTTGAATTACAAATATAATCAAGATTTAGTTTGCATCCAAGAAACTTACTTGAACAGGCTAACTAAACAATGTAGAAGCTCACAAAAGAAGAATATAGATGTTAGAGATGCAATAATGTAATCTTTTTTACAAATAGATCTGTTAGAAAGCTTTTAAAATCTTTCTGCAGATGCACATATGGTCATACCACATCTCGTACGCTTATACCATTGCTTAAAACATAATTCAAATTTTGACCGAATGGTTGGTACGCCCATACCACCTACTGGGTATGCTTGTACTGAGCTCTCGATAAGTTTTACAAATAAAACACAAAATTGGTACACCCATACCATTGCTTTGGCAATATTTCAAACACAACACAAAATGTAGTACGCTTGTACCAATCTTGGTATGCTCGTACCAAACTCAACATGTCACATCCTCATTTTTAGCGTGAAAATTATTAATAATTTAGATGATGAAATTATAACCTATACGATCAAAAATTAAGTGATCATGTGGAATTATGGAAAAATGTGTATTTCAAGATAGAAAATTATAAATATTATGATAATGATAGGAAATATCTATCAAGATTAAGAAATGATGATAAGATGATTGTAGATTAAGTAGAATGCGAAAAATAAGCTCAAACGTGTAAAATTGGATCGAGTGATAAATTACACGTATATCCAGACAATAATATTTACATATGCATGGAA